>LBNU01039440.1:1859-15123 GCA_014162995.1 Artemisia annua
TTTGGGAAGCTTATATAAGATAATCATCTTTATTCTTCGATTAAGTATTCCTTTCATATTATCGAGCCTTTAAGTAATGAAAACTTCGTAACGGGCTTTTCTTGAGTGAATATCAACTTTGACTCGGCTTCTTGACTCTATTACACATCTCGTGCTCTTTTTGGGCTTTTATGTTGCATTCTGTGATGTTTTAGCAATATCCATACCTGCACAGTCATAAACACAAAAACACGATGTCTTTGGCTTTGAACGTTAGTTTTTGGTCTAAAATAGTCTAATAATGGTGAATAAAAGATATGTGAATAAGCACATATCAATCGTTAAGCGGCGCATGGTCTTCAGTTGTCTTGGATTGTTTCTGGTGATGTCTTGATAGTGATACGCCGTATGTCAATTGTTTGATGCGGCGTATCTGGAGTAGCACGAGCTTGATCTTCTTCTTTGAACAAACTTTCATATGCGGCGCATGGTAGAATTCCATGTGGCGCATTCTTCAAAGTCAGGCATTGGTCTTCGGATTCATCTAAGTATGATATTGCGGCGTATCTATTGAGTGAGATACGGCGCATCTTCTGGGTTTCAGTATACTTTTGACATCTTGCTCATTTTGTTCTGTAATTAGTCCAAAATCGCCAAGTTTCACCTTTTACCTATTTTTACCTGAGAATCACTAAAGTAAACATTAAAGCACCGATTCTCATACTTAATAAAGTAAAACAAGTTAATTAAATAGGATAAATGATGACAATAAAATGTACTTATTTGAGTTCATCAAAATATCCCCCCACTTGAAATTAACTTGTCTCCAAGTAAACCTTAAATTTAATCTTATGAAAATGTATCTTAAAAGGTATTAATATTTGTTTTTAATAGTTAAGCATGTATTCGTTTTATCATAATCACACAACCAACCACTTAACGAAGTAGAAACAAAATAATTTTCTCAATATAAAACAATTCTAAATCGTTTAGTTGCTAGTTGTGACGAATATTCTATCTTAAGATTGACAAGTATTAGAGCTGGAAAATTGGGTACCTGTTAGGACCTGTTAAGACCTGTTAAGGGAAAAAAATGTACTATGCAATTTTTTTATTTTTTAAAATAATTGTTTTTAGTATTCTAGGGTTCAATATTTAACTTTTTTGATACATAAAACGTATAACTGTCATACTCAAACCACCAAAACCAAGTGTTAAACGAGTCGTTTTCATGTTTGAAACTTATGTTATTCGCACGCTCCGAACCTGTTAAGACCTGTTAAGACACGATTTGCCAGCTCTAACAAGTATACGCATCTCCCCCACTAAAGCTAAGGAGTAACAAGTCAAAAGCGGTAAAATGGGTTAGTTGGTTAAGGGTTGATCATCCTTTATAATCTCTATCGATCTCATATTCCAGAAAAGGCGACAAAATCACGAATACATGATCGAATCCACGACCACGATACTCGAAATTGCTCAATTCCTTAACTCGAATAGGCTAAAGATATGACCAAGTAATCTTCACCAATAATATTATATCAAAAAGGGCGACAAAATCATAAATACATAGCCGAATCTACGACTACGATACTTAAGATTGCTCAAATCCCTAATCTCAATAAATCAAAGGTTTGGATGAAGAATGATATAGGGTATGGATAATATTTGGGATATAAATTGGTGTAAAATAAAAATAAACAAAACGAATAGATTAAAATCTTAAGTGTGGTTAATTACTTTCGCAACCATCCCATGAATAAGACTCATATCATTGAATAACTCACGCTTTAGGTAGAAACGAATTATACTCAATAAAATCTTAAACAAAGAATAACCTTAGTTGGCATTCCCGTAACGGCCAACTCCCATTCAATCATAAATATAATATACAACAACAAATAGTGGTGATATCTCCACTTTACAAAACTTTACATAAGTTGGTTAAAACAAACTTCCAACTTTATCCTCTTTCCTTTTCTTTCCTATTTATTTGGCTTTCTTTTTACTTGTGTAAAATTTCACAACTTTTTCTATCACAATTTTTCCGGATAATTTTTCCATACTTTTCATAACTTTCAGAAATAACTGTAATAGTGAAAGTAGTAAACACACAAAAAATAAACTAAAAATATACAATATGTACTTTCACTCTAATTGCATTGTGCAATTTCCCGACCTAACCAAAGACAATGAATTACGCACGCGAACACAGGTAATGTAAGGAAACACGCTTTGCCTAAAGTAACTAACCACGGATTTCAATCTACAGGGTAGGCTAATGTGTAAGGGTGTAACGAAACATTTTAACAAAGGTGTAAGAAACGAAAGGAATGGCTTTGAGGGTTTTTCTAGGGGTATCTTACTCAAAAAGTAAGAGTAACAAAAGGCTTTATACGGGGGTTAACTAACAGGTGTAGTTAGTTAATATTACATAACATATAAAGGCTTTTTGGGTGTAATCCTAGAATTTTACCAAGTTAGACAAGTCACTCCAATTATATCGATAATACTCATTATGGTGGTCTCGAATAGTATATAAGCCAAGTTCTAAAGTTTATAACTCACCAGCACACTAAAGTTTTTGATTTTAGGCAAAAAGTAATGTTATGTGTGCGGCTATGTAATTTAGACTTAAACAAAAACATGCTAAAATTTTTTAAATTTTAATATATTAAGTGCATTTTAAGCATATTTTGAAAATTTTTAGACAAGTGTTCTAATTCTCCATCCCCCCACTTAAGTTAAAAAACATTCTCATTGTTTGTTTTAAAAGTTTAAAAACTGGAAAATAAAAGAATTAGAACTGAAAAACTTCCCTGATATTTGATCGGAATGATCCTCCATTATGCGTTTACGAGCAAAGATCAACTTTCTTGTGAATTAGAACCTTTAAGCTTCATGAATGATGTTTCCACAAAAAGTTCAGGAATCTTTAATACCACCTAGACTTTAACACACCTGAGTTAAGAAGGTTCAAACTTGCATAATACATTAGTAGTTAGTAAAAATAAAACCTAGAAAATAAAACTGTAAATCATCAGGTCAGTCGATACGCCGCATCCTATGGAAAAAGATGTGCCGTATCGAGCCTGGAATTAATACGAATCAGGATAAAAGATGCGTCGTATCCTTAAACAGGGATGCGCCACATTAAATAAACTGACATAATGTTTTAAAGTCGAAAAATAAAAATGCAGAAAAATAAGATATGACCAGTGTAGATGATACGCCGCATTCCATGGTGGAGATGCGCCGTATCTTCTGCAGGTCTGACAGACTCGACACAACACAGAAAATAGATACAAAGTTCCGGGTTGTCCTCCGGTCAGCACTTGTCTTTATTCCAGAGTCTTTAAGTTAGACTCACGTTCAGCTTCTTAATAGCGATCATTAAAGTAGTCGGAAGCGTCACGCTCCTTCATTATTAGCCCAGTTGTGTCGACCACATCTTGCCCGTCCTTGATCTCCACTCTATGTTTTTTCAATATCTGTAAAAACAGAATTCTAACCCTTTCGGGTAGAGAGGATAAAGTGATAAATGGGAGATTTTCATTATTATACAAGCACAAATATCCAAGATGTGACGGTAGCTCAATGAACAAGACTTTCTTTGTTTTATCAACAATTTCCCTACGTTTATCAACACTATCAAAGTCACACGATTCGTTGCTAGAATTGTTAATTTCATTACGCTTAGACTCAGTGAACGCGTTAATTTCAGTAGGTTTCTCATGATTGGGATTAGTTAAATTATCTTTGATCGATGTGCTTTCAGCTACTCTATCTCCTAGCATATAGACACCTCTAATTATGCTTTTAACCGGATTTTCACATTTATAGACTAGTTTGTTATTCCATATTTTTAATGATATTTTTCTTTTAAACACATTGATCTTAGCATGGGCAGTAGACAAGAAAGGTCTTCCAAGGATTAAAGGAATCTTAACATCCTCGGGCATATCTAATATTATAAAGTCTACGGGGAACACAAACTTCTCGATCTTAACTAGCACATTGTCAGCAATCCTCTTAGGTCGTTTTACCGTTTGATAAGCCAATTCATTAAGCAGCTTAGTTGGTGTTAATCTTCCTAAGCCTAAGGTAGTGAATGTCTTAAAGGGCATAACACTAACACTAGCTCCTAACTCAGCTAATGCATTATTGAAAGACATATTATTAATTAAACAAGGTAAAGTAAAACTTCCTGGGTCATTTTCTTTATAAGGCAAAGCATGTAAATCGGTTGCAGGGTTCTCTTCTTTCATTGTAGCCTTGATCTCTTCTTCAATCCTTGACTTCTCCTTGAGTAGTCTTCTCACACTAATTGAAGAATTAAAGAAATATTGGGGCTTCAAAACATCACCATTCTTCAATCTTCCAGGAAAAGGTATGTTAGGCATGACTACTTCAGTAGTGGTTATGGCCTTGAACATGATCTCTTGGATTAATTTCAGTTGAGCTAGGTAGACTTCCATATCCCCTTTCTTGAAGCACCTTACCCATTTGACCTATTTGTTGTTCCAATGCTTTGATCGAAGCTCCTTGGTTTCTTGTCATAGTATCAGTTGAAGCTCAGATTTCTTTGATCATAGCAGTGTTTTCTTTATGTCTTTTAGCAGCATCGACGATAATTTGCTTTAGAGTGTCATCTAGAGTCTGCCTTCTCTCTTGATATGAGGGATTTCCATTATACTTCTGATAGAATCCCGGAGCAGCTTCCCTAAACTTTCCTGAAGGTTGNCTCAGATTTCTTTGATCATAGCAGTGTTTTCTTTATGTCTTTTAGCAGCATCGACGATAATTTGCTTTAGAGTGTCATCTAGAGTCTGCCTTCTCTCTTGATATGAGGGATTTCCATTATACTTCTGATAGAATCCCGGAGCAGCTTCCCTAAACTTTCCTGAAGGTTGGAATGGTTGTCCAAATTGTGTGTAGTATGCTTCTTCAAAAGTCTCACTTTCATTCTTTGTAGGGCAATCCTTAGTGTAGTGAGGTCCTTCGCATTTTTCACATCCAACTTGGGCAGCATATACTCTTTCATCTCTTTTCTTCATCTCTCTGCTAATTTTATCCAATCGAGCTTGAATTGCAGCATACCCGTCAAAATTAGTGCTGCTCTTAGTTCTAGTAGAGGTCCCATCGTGCCATTTTTGAGAATGATTAGCAGCTTCTTGGATGGCTTTTCTAGCATCTGCTGCACTCATTTGTGGCACAGCTCCCTTAGCATCCAGGATTTGTCTAGTAGGCACGTCCAATCCTTGATAAAATAGTATTATCTCCTGCATTTTGGTTAGATAGTGTTGAGGACATCTTGCCAGTAAATCTTTGAAGCGCTCCCAAGCCTGATAGAGAGTTTCATCGGGCTCTTGCTTGTAACTGTTGATGGCCTCCATCTTTTTAGCAGTCTCAGCAGGTGGTCAATATCTTTTCAGGAATTTGCTCTTCAGATCTTCCCATGTTGTGATTGAACTAGCAGGTTCATTCTTTAGCCACTTATTAGCAGCTCCTTTAAGTGAAAGTGGGAAGATTCGAAGCATAAGTTGGTCATCAGAAACTCCTTCTGTAGTAAACAAATCTGCGATCTCGAGGACTTTATCAACATGTTCATTAGCATCTTCATTATCTGTCCCACTGAAAGCATTTTCTCTTAGCTCCTTGAGAAACTGACCCTTCAATTCAAACTTTGACTTGTCATCAAACTTTGGTCTAGCAACTCCTGAACTGTAGTCAGTACGGGTTTTGTTCATGTATTCCTCCATGGTAGTGTTTTCCGTCATTGTTTCTGTTTCTTCTTCCTCCTCCTGTTTAGAAAAATAATCAAGCTCGAACGAACTTGAAACTTTGAAGCCTCTTGTGCTGAACAGCTTTCTTAATGAGTGTAGAGCTCGTTCAGGATCTTCAAAAGGTGTAATTAAGGTCTTAGTTGAACTTCTGGTCATGCACTACCTGAAATCATCACAAAAGCATCAGTAGGGTATGTTCAAGAAAGTATTATATAAGAGAATTGACAATGAAAACAGAATACGAAAAATAAAAGTTGCTGATATCTGCAGACGATGCGCCATATCCCTGAAAAAGGATACGCCGTATCTTATTACGTTAAAATGAAATCAGACTTTTATTTTTTTGAAAATAGATACGCCGCTTTTGAATTAGAATGCGCTGTACCTGTCAGATATCAAAAATCAATTATATTTATAAAAATTAAATGCGCCGTACTAGCAGAAGTTAATGCGCCTTATTTTTGTTAGGTTTCAAAATACAAGATTTTTGATTAAGTAAATGCGCCGTATCGATAAAAATCGATGCGTCGCTTCTGTCTAATAATTCGAAAACTGTTTTTAATTTAAGTATTAAATACGCCGTATTTGTTAAAATAGATACGTCGCATGGCGTAAGGGTTTCGAAAAATTCTTTATTAAAAACAGAATACGCCGTATCTTGGGGAAGATGCGTCGTACTTGAGTTATTAACCGCGTTGTATTTTATAAAATTAAAACGCAATATGCCGCATCCGAGAAACAGATGCGCCGTATCGTTTGTATCTGCACAGTACAACGTCAGTAAGTACAAAGAAAGAAAATAAAAAAAAATAAAAAGAGANAGGGTTTCGAAAAATTCTTTATTAAAAACAGAATACGCCGTATCTTGGGGAAGATGCGTCGTACTTGAGTTATTAACCGCGTTGTATTTTATAAAATTAAAACGCAATATGCCGCATCCGAGAAACAGATGCGCCGTATCGTTTGTATCTGCACAGTACAACGTCAGTAAGTACAAAGAAAGAAAATAAAAAAAAATAAAAAGAGAAAGAAAATTACAGAAAATAAAACACACAAAAACAGTAAATATGCAAATTATACAATGAATGCATTCTATCTATTATACAACAAGTTAGGGGTTAGTGTCTAAAAACCTAATAAAAAGAAAAACTAATTAAAATACTAATAAATTTAACAGATAATAACAATTCACTCCCCGGCAGCGGCGCCAAAAACTTGATGCGCGTGACGTGTCGTTGCGGTTTAGCAGTGTTAATGCCTACTCAAGTTTTACATTTATATTTAGCCGACTTATCAATAACACACACAATTAACGAGCAGTGTACCCAGTCAGTTTGTATATAATGGTAAGCAGAGTGTCGATCACTAAGAGTGGAACGTATTATCTAGTTATCCTAATCAGTATTTTAATATCTAAGTTAGTTTTACAGTCTAATCTAACGAAAGGGGTTCAGCCTGAGAGACTGGCACAGTTTGGTTATTTAATTAAATAGTAAACACTAATGAGAACAATTCAGTGAATAGCATACACGTACACAGAGAGATAATAGAGACAGTAAGAAGACCTGTCCTGATAATTAAGCAGCTTGTCACTTGTTTTATTGCTAGTTTTATATGAAGTGTATATAATTAATTCGTACTCGTTGGTTTCATTATATCGGCGAGTAAACCCTTAATGATTACTTATGAATATCCTACTTATCCAAAGACATCGGAGTAAATAGGCGAGGAAGGGGTATGGCGGCCCAACAGTGCTCAGCTAGACACAGAGGTTATCAATGCACTAATATAAGTTCACCAAAGACATCAAACACATAAACTTTAATCGATGGGAAAGCAATTTTAAGGCGGGCATTTGATATTGCGTACTCACAAACTACCGGCCATCAATCCTGATGAATTAAAGCTTACTATTACAATGAAACAAAACTACTTAATGAATTAAACACATGCAGGACCTTCTTACAGCTCTAAGATATTCGTTTGGGGAGTGTCTTGTGTTGCTTGTTCGTCTGAATTCGCCTCCTTAGGGTTATGGTGCACACAAAATTCGTCTAGGTCTTGGGGTATTTATAGTTTCTGTCTGAGGGTTCGATGTGGCGCATTGAATAAGTAGATGCGGCACATTAACTTAACTTCACGTGGGGTCCAAGCTTATTATATTCTGGAATATTCGTACACCGCCATTAGATGCGGCGTAACTTAATTCTTGTATGCGGCGCATGTCCTTCAGTTGTCTTGGATCATTTCTGGTGAAGTCTTGGTAGTGATACGCCGTATTTCAATTGTATAATGCGGCGTATCTGAAGTAGAACGAGCTTGATCTTCTTCTTTGACCAAAGTTTCATATGCGGCGCATGGTAGAATTCCATGCGGCGCATTCTTCAAAGTCAGGCAATGGCTTCGAATTCATCTAAGTATGATATTGCGGCGTATCTGTTGAATGAGATACGGCGCATCTTCTAGGTTTCAGTAGNTCAATTGTATAATGCGGCGTATCTGAAGTAGAACGAGCTTGATCTTCTTCTTTGACCAAAGTTTCATATGCGGCGCATGGTAGAATTCCATGCGGCGCATTCTTCAAAGTCAGGCAATGGCTTCGAATTCATCTAAGTATGATATTGCGGCGTATCTGTTGAATGAGATACGGCGCATCTTCTAGGTTTCAGTAGACTTTTGAAATCTTGCTCATTTTGCTCCATAATTAGTCCAAAATCACCAAGTTTCACCTATTACCTGCTTTTACCTGAGAATCACTAAAGTAAACATTAAAGCACCGATTCTCATACATAATAAAGTAAAACAAGTTAAATAAATAGGATAAATGATGATGATAAAATGTACTTATTTGAGTTCGTCAGTAGCCGAGACTAAAGATCATTTATTCACCCGATGTGAGATATGGTATGTGCTTATTCACATACCTTTTATTCACCATTTTCAGGCTCTATAAGACCAAAAACTAACGTTAAACGCCAAAGATATCGTGTTTTTGTGTTTGTGACTGTGCAGGAGAGGATATTGCATAAACGACATAGAAATCAACCAAAAAGCCCTAAAACGAGCACGAGATGTGGAAGAGAGTCTAAAAGTCAAGTCAAAGATGAAATCTACTTAAGAAAAGCCCGTGACGACGAATTTATTTCTTAAAGGCTCAAGAAAATGAAAGAGACACTTAGTCGAAGTTCAAAGATAATTATCACGATAAGCTTCCCAAATTCGAGCAAGTGATCACTTTTATATCTTTGAAGACTTTTAGAGAACACGTCAACACGAAGCCTCAAAGTTACAAGACGTTACATTTAGAAGTATTAGACGTTTATTAGTTTGATAATGTAATTTATGTGTTATTTTTATGACTTGTAAAAGTCTAGGGGGCGAAATGTACATGAAGGCAAACTATGAATCCCCCTAGCAAGATAAATACTCCATTAGTAGCTTCATTTGAAAGCCATTAGAGTAGGTGGTAAGGTAGGAGTAGGATTTAGTTTTATTTTGTGTATTAGTGTAAGTCTTATTTTGAATGCAAGCTTATTTTCATGTCTTAATTCTAGCTTATTGTCACGCTTAATCTTCTTTCTAAATCTTTACAAGTTTATTGTCAATCTTTCTTTACATCTATTTCAATCATCTACAAAAGATTTTATAAGATTTTAGTCACCTTTGCATGCTTATTTATTTTGGTTCGAATAAGATAGAAAGTATGAGGTAGAGCCTTTTTTGTTGGTGTCGTCAGCTTATTTTGAGCTTATTTAGCCTTTTAAACGAGTTTTAAATTTAGTTTTTATTAGTTTTCATAAGAATTTAATCTTTTGTTCACGTTAAAAAAAGTTTCCAATACATTTTTCTTAATTTTGCGAGTATGGATTTTAGGGTTTAGAGAGTATGGAATTTTTCTAAATTTCTAGAGAGTATGAAATATATTTTAGCGAGTATGAAATATTTGTCCAGCGAGTATGTGATTTGCTAGCGAGTAGGGAATTTCTTTAGCGAGTATGAGGGATCTTTTAGCGAGTATGAGGTTATACTAGCGAGTATGGCATGATCTAGCGAGTTTGTTACATTATCTAGCGAGTATGGTACTAAGTTCTATTGTTAGCGAGTATGGTGGACTGTCTAGCGAGTATGAGTAGTTTTTTATGTTAGCGAGTATGGAAACTTAGGGTTAGCGAGTAGGACAAATTTCTAGCGAGTATGGTATTTTTGTTTTGCAAGTTTGGTATTTTTTTCTAAGTTCTTTCGAGTTTCATCTTTTTATTTTACGCCGAGTTAGGCTTTTCTTACCCTCATCGTTTCATCGAGTGAGGTTTTACTTTTCTTAATTCTAAATGTTATGCTGTCGAAATTTTCTAAAACCTTTTTAGCAACGTTTTCTTATTAAAGTCTTATGTCTTTTCATTTTTAATTGTCAACTTTATTTACGTTTAATGCTTTCAAGTCTTTTATTTTATCTTTATCGCTTTACGTTCTTTAATATGAGTCGTGAGTAGTTTAAGTCGTGTTTGCTTAGTGATTCGAGTTTGTGAGTTAAGTGCGAGTATTTTAAGTTTGTGATTAATAATCATTAAGATTATTTAGACTTATGATTTGATTATTCGAAGAACAAAAGCCTAGAAAGATTAAATCACTTGTCTACAGTTATTATCTTTTTAAAAGATTAATTGACAACTAATCTCGAGAAAGAAAAATAACTCGTCACAAACCATCAGCTCACACTTAATGAACTTACTCGCGTCGCTTTGCAAACAAATTGTCTTTTAAATTCATTTACCGCTTTCATTACTTATCGCACTTTAATTCTTGCTTTCTTTAAGTCACTTTATTACATGTTTCTTTACTTGCTTACTTATTTTGTGTCGCTTTATCGCTTTCCTTTACTTTAATCGCATTTTAATTTGTCGTTGTAGTGTAAACAAAACCAATTCATCTTTTAAAACCCTTTCATCTCACATATCTCACGATCTTGAGTGACGAGATCAGTTCAACCCTCGTTGGGACTACGACTCGTGGTTTACAAGCTTGCTTGCTAGATCTACGACGATCAATTTTTGGCGCCGCTGCCGGGGAGCGGTTGATAAGATTTAGTCGTTCAATCGTTTGAGTAATGTGTTTTGAAGATCCTTCTTTCGAGAAGTTAACGCTTTTGTAAATATTTTCAAAATATAAAAACACAAAAATATTTTCTCTTCTAATTTGTTTTCACTTTTGATTTCCACTTTTCTAAAATAAAAAATCCAAAAAGATTTTCCTTTTTTTTTCAAAATTGGTTTTCACTTTTAACTTTTCATTTTTCAAAACATAAAACCAAAAAATAATCTTCTTATCCTCTTATCGTGTGATTCTATCTCTTTACCCCTCTTTTGTTCAATTCTATGGAATCATTGATTCTTTGTGTTGGTTGTGGTGAACCACTCTATGGTTCACCGTGTCGATACTGTACGTGTGAGAGGTGTGGAAACGATATTCAAAACGGAAGTTTTTTGTTTTGTGGTTCAAGTAACTCATTCTTGTATGATCAAAACCCGAATTCATTCGACTATCCTTCAGATTCTTCCAATTACCCACCTCAGCCCGTCTTATCTTGGTTTTGTGATAGAAGTGGAGATTTTTTAGATCCGACTTCAAATTGTTGTCAACAGTGTACTTGCATGAGGTGTGGTAGAAGTCTTATTAATGGAAATTGTTTGTTTTGTGCTGTCGAAGATGAAAATTCATATTCTCAAAATTGCAATTCGAACTTTCCCAATTACCATCAAAACGATTCTTACTTTCCTCCTCAAAACTTTTATGAGCAAGAACCGTATTTCAATTGTGAATCTTTTCAAAATCCACCGAATCCGTCACAACAATCATACGAGTGTGAGTATTGTAGAGGTCCGCACCTAAACACCAATTGTCAATTTTCTCCTGATGTTCACCAAAAACTTCAAGATATGATGATTGCAATTGAGAAATTGAGGAATGAAATTATCCAAGATGACTCTCATCAGAAAACGTATGGAGAACTTTTAGCCGAAGAACGAGCATCTAAGGAAATCTCTCAATATCGTAAACCCTTCATTTACAATGATGACGATGACGAGGCGTCCATTCAAATTGGGAAGTTTCACAGTACTTCATCATATTTCAACACAACCGTCAAGGATGATGGCAGCAAAAGCATAGAAGAATTGTTAGCAGAAGAGAATGCACAGAGAATACGAGCCTTCCTTTATGAAAGTGGCATTATATCTCCTGAATCTACTACCCCCGACTCTTCCCATACTTCTCTCACTACGATCGAGGGAAGTGACTCTGTTGTGGAAGAGTTCGATACTTCTCCTGTTAATGATAATTCTATTTCAACTGAAACTCCATCCTTTGATCCTCTCATTTCCGATTCTATCGCTCCTTTTCCCACGCCGGTTGAGAGGAGTGATATCTTTTCAGATGAGATCAAGGCCTGGCTTGCCAAAAATCATTCCGAATCGATGATGGTTGATGATACTAACTTTGATCCGGAGGGAGATATTCGTTTTCTTGAAAGTTTATTACATGAAGAACCATTACTTCCTCTCCCTCCGAAGAACGATGAATTTATTGATGAGTCCATTGAAAATCATGATGAGATAAGTTCCGAGTCTGACGAAGGTTATACTTCCTTGTCTTGTGGAGAAATCGAGTACGTTGAAGAAGAAATCTTTCAGAGTGGCAATCCCACCTCATTTTCTGAACCAAATATTCCTGAATTCTCTCCAGAAGAGATCGATGTTCTTTCAGATATTGATGAGACTTCGAATGAATCAGATAACCCAATTCTTGAAACTTTCAAAACAACTTTCACCAATCCTCTGTTTGATTTCGAACCAGATTTTACTATGATTTCAGATAATCCGCTCTTCGATATTCAGATTAAGGATAGTGACGAGTCTGTTATGGAACCTGAGGCTACGAATGTTCATCATATGGTTAATTCTCTTCACGATGAGTTTTTAACTCCAGTCGATCCGACTCCATCAAGAATTGTAGAAGTTTCTGAGCCTACTATGTCGTCATCTCCAAATGATTCATCATCTTTTACCGTGGTTGATGCTTCATTATCGTTCCTTTCAGAAGATAAAATTTTTAAACTCGGGATATTACCTTGTAAGGACTCTTATGGGCTCCAGCCCGACATCCTTGCTTCTTTCGTTACTGCTGAAGAATTTGTTGATGAAAATTTGAAGAAGGATGATTATAAGACTAAGGAGAAAGTTGTGCTTACTATGGAGGATTTCTTTGAATTCGACCTCGAAATCGTTGTTATGATCTTTCTTCCTTATCTTACTTATGATGTTGTTTCTCCCATCCGTCATTCCCCCGGGAGTGAGGATGTTGTTTTTGATCCCGGCATCGTCACTTTTCATGCTGTGTGTTTCATTTGCTCCCCCAAGGACAAGTAAATTCGGGGCGAGTCTAAGCTACACGACTCGTTACTAAACAAGCGCTTCGTGGGAGGCACCCCATGCTTATCCTTTTTA
>LBNU01039441.1:36207-66959 GCA_014162995.1 Artemisia annua
ATATCTGTTCACTGAGCTTTTAAGCTCAGCCGCATTTCTTTTCTCATGCGGCAGGTTTAGTAGGAAGCTGGGTTATGGACGAAGGCTTTGCTTTTGGGCTTAGAAGACTTCACCTTGTAGCATTGGACTGGACTTAGAAGTGACTAGATATTATGAGATTGGGCTTAGTCTGAGTTGGGCTTTGTTTTGTATTTTAGCCTTTGTTTTTGTTTTAGTTTTGTTGTAACCTTGTATCCTTTACTTATTGTATGAATCTCCGTTTCACTTGTGTTCTGATTTGACTCCATTATGAACACTTTAGCCCTTCTCGGGTTGGGGTGTTACAATCTTACGATCTCGATTCTATCTTACGATCCCGATCTTGCGGAGACGAAAACGATCCTAGGTAGGATCGCGATCTTGATAACCTTGCTCGAAACAATTCTATCACAATCAAAGAAATTGTAAAACAACCAACACCTCCAACCACTTACTTCCCCAATTTCAATCCAAATCCACAAGGTCATTTCTTTGAACCACATTACAAACCATACAATCTTGGTCAAACATCTACCGTCATCCCAAGCCACACATCTCAACCTTCATCCAACTACAATGATCCATATAATTTTGGTCAATCATCAAATTACACCTCTAATAACTTCACTTCCAACTACCCAACCCCACTTCATCCACATCAACCAAATGATTCATTCCACAATGCCACGGAAAAGCAAAAATTTTGTGAAGAACTCAACATAACCCGTAATCTTAGTGATCTCAATGCTCTGCATCTTGCACAATGCAACTTGGGCAAGCCTCCCTCCTCTCCATACTCAGATTGCTTGCCTCAATCACTCAACTTGGATCAAGTCATCAACCACACCTACTATTGTCCTTGTTGCTATTTTCTACAAAAACAAATTCTTGACCTAAGTGAAGATATTTCTTGGATCGAATATCTCGTCACTCGCCCTCATCCAATACCTCCACTAATTCGGTACAACATCCCTAGAACCACTCCTTCCACTTCATACCCGTCACCATCAAACCATTGAATGCAACCACCATGCTTCCCAATAAAATCACCACAAACCTTTTGTATCCAAAGCAAGTCCAAGAGACCTCAAGTTGGCAACTTAGTATTATCTAGTGTAGTTTGCTAAACAAACATAAATGTATGCTTATTTACCAAAGATTATGTTTTAAATATAATCTATTTTAATACTTCTATTAATGAATGCTTCTTGTGTTTTATTTTCATGCATTTCTATTTAGTTCTCTTGTACTATATATATTCAATACATCATATATATTGCTTGTGTTCTAAATATTTTTGAAAGCATTCCATATCTCGATTTTTCTTATGACCTTAAAACGAGGGGGAGTATACGTCAAGGGGGAGTTCTACACTCTTCGGGATAACCTTTTTGATGCTAACAAAAAGGGGGAGAAATGGTATAAACTCACTAAATACTTGGATATATATTAATTTTTGGTTTAATGAGCTTAGATTTTGTAATCATCAAAAAGGGGGAGATTGTTGATATAAATAATCCATAAAAACGTTATTAATATTTTTCGATATCCCTATGTTTCAACGATCACAAAATGTAAAAATATTAAACGTAAAATTATTACGTAAACAAGTATTTAGTTACAAATATCATATCTTCCAACAAAATCACTTAAGGTATGAATAAACAAATGTCTAATACATTTTATGATCAAAGGGATTTTTATTTAAACATTACAAAGTTTATAAAATGATATAAACATCTTACATATTTTTGAAAAACACTTTTGGTAATTAAAGGAAAATGTTTAATTCATAACAAATATATGAATTCAAATTTTTAACCAAAATCAGTTAGTTTTTCACCAAATAAACTTTCACCAGAAAAGACAAACAAATCTGGCCGTTACAGGTGGGCGGCCCCCTTAATTTTAAGGGGGCCGACCACCATTTAAGGGGGCCCACACGCTCCTGTTGTCCGATCTGTTTGCCTATAAATATAGGTTCATTCTTGCAATTTTTCCTCATCTTTTGCATGAATATTTTCAGTCCCAATCCTTTCTAAACATCCTTTTAAATCCTTTGATCATAAGATTATAAGTCTTTGTTTCAAGTGATTCAATTCCTCATCATTCAAAGTGCAAGAGAAGAATACTCCTTCAACATCAAGTTAAAGAAGTATTGTAGATATTGTTTAGTAGTTGTATATATTGTTTGTAAAGGTGTAGTGTGTTTATAATTAGGAGATATAGGAGTGTTGGTTGTGAAGAGAAGTAGTGAAGAACAAGTAGTGTTGTGTGTATAAGTTGTGATAAGTCATGAAGAGTCGTGAGATTGGTTCTAGCTACAATTAGAACTCGACATTTTTCTTGGTGTCGCTAAACGGTGTAAGCAAAGGTGTGTAAGGTTTCTCCGCGATAAGGGAGCTTGTTGACATAGTGAAGAAAACTCCCGAGTTAGGTGCTCGGGGAGTGGAGTAGGACGAAGAGGAGATTCGTAGCCGAACCACTATAAATCATTTGTCTCGCGGTGCTATCTTTCTATCTCTATCTCTTTACTTACTTACTTACTCATTTTGTCATTATATACTTTCTTAGATATAAGCTTTTATAATTGTGCAAGTAATTGATCTCACATAAAACTAGAATCGATGTTTTTAAAACAACGTTTTCATTAAATTAAAAAGACGTAAAGCTATTCAACCCCCCCCCCCTTCTAGTTTTCCACAGAGAATGTTGCCGACGGATTGCCAACAGATTTCTGACGGATTACCGACATATAAAATTCCGTCCAAAATTGGTAACCAAACACTGATGGATCTCTAACGGACTAATAACGGATGGGAGATACCATCAGTATTATGTCAAGAAAATGGATGGATCATCGAGCGTGAAAGATCCGTTCGTAATACGTCATTAATTATTGTAACACCCCAATTTCCACGGTAATGATTTATTACTATTTTATACGCTTCCTATTGATTTTCGTCACTTTATATACACTTTGGTTAGTCAAAGGACCTCACATAAATTAAGTCATAGCNATACCATCAGTATTATGTCAAGAAAATGGATGGATCATCGAGCGTGAAAGATCCGTTCGTAATACGTCATTAATTATTGTAACACCCCAATTTCCACGGTAATGATTTATTACTATTTTATACGCTTCCTATTGATTTTCGTCACTTTATATACACTTTGGTTAGTCAAAGGACCTCACATGAATTAAGTCATAGCAAAAAGGACTAATTTTAAATTGGTCCTACTACCAGGGACTAAAGTTGCCAAAGTGTGAAACTTAAAATTATAACAACCTGGATTCTTCATTCCCAAGTAACAAAATTTCCAGAATTCTCTTATCTCCTGCTCTCTCTCTTCCACATAACACTTACACCAACATCATACCAAGCTATGGTTTGACCCAAGATTAATTTTGAACAAGTATTAAGCATGATTTCACCTCACATAAGCTTAAAAACGAATAAGCTAGGGTTCCCACCATCCAATTTGAGGTAAAGATCATGTCTTCTTGTTAAACTTGTATGTTATGGCTTCCTAGTTGTGGGTGAAGCCTAAAGTTCATATCTTTATACCATTTATGGGGTTATTGTAGAATTTTACATGATTATGTGAAATTATGATTTTCGAGAAATCACCAAATACACTATTAATCATGTAGAATTGGTTAGAAAATTGATGGGTACCTTATTAAAGTGCTATAACACCATTTTGTGGTGTTAATTTTCAGAAACCATGTTGGTGTTGTTATATAAGCCACGAACCAAACACCACCTTATGGCTTATTCACTTTTTACTAATTATGGTAAGCTTAATCAAGCTCCTAACAAGCTCCATGTAATTGTATGTTCCTAGGTTATAAGTTTTAATAGGAGGCGTCTTTAGGAAGCTTGTGTTCTATTCACGCGTTTTTTAGGTGAGTAACATATATAAGTGTAGAAGCGGGTCTTTGATAACCCGTTTATTGTGCCACTCCTTCGTGGTACTCTCGTTCATGTATAAGTGATAAACTCGTGCTATTGGTTTATGATATTAAAAATATATAATGTGAGCTTAAATGACTTTCATGTTGTAAGTTATTATGTTAAATATGGTAGACGGCTCAAAACAGTCCTGAATGACCGTATGGTTTTAAGTAAGCATTTTTAGCTTAAATATAGTATCATTACTTGTATAACGTCCTTAGTGGACGACATAGCTAATTTGGCCATCCTTAGTGGATGATTTGCATAAGTATTTGCATTATGACCCAAAAATGGGGTGCAGACGTCCTAAGTGGACGACACATGTTATTATGTCATGACATAATCTGAAATGGAGCCTAGACTGGATGACCGAGCCTTTATTAGTGTCCCATCTCGTAAATGGGACTTAGACGTCCTTAGTGGGTGACTAGAACATTTCTAATTTTATTGAACCAGTGTGGGTTCATAGCGTCCGAAGTGGATGACTAGCATAACGCTAGTAGCAAGACTTCATGAAATGACGAAGCAAAATTAGTTTTATTCATGTTATCTTGTATTTTTATATGTTTAATCAATAAGCATTTTGCTTACGTTGCTTCGTTATGTTTATTACGTTGCTTACGAAGACCGAGAACTAGACATCGGTGAAATACTTGGGTATGGAGCCTTTTTCCCTACATGCTTTCTTACCTGGAAACGCCCTAGGTTATTAAGTTGTGTGTCAACTTGTATAACTCACTTTTGTGTACTAAATAAGTAATGTAGTCTTTTCAAAGTTTAAAAGGGTGTTTGTCATAGTGCCATTCTTGCCCATATTGACCCATTTTTATCAAGTACGGGTCAAGGCGAATGATATATGTTATGTACAATTTTTATGTGTTAATATAAGTGTTGGTGTTGTATAAATTAGTTATGTAAAAAAAAAAAAAAAAAAAAAAAAAAAAAAAAAAAAAAAAAAAAAAAAAAAAAAAAAAAAAAAAAAAAAAAAACTTAGCAAGGTATTTCAAGTTGGTATTAGAGGGATTTAGATATCCACTATGGATGGGTACTTAGACTTAAACCCTCTGATATGGCTAAAAAAATAAAGTAGATATGGCTGAAAGACCTCCTGAAAGCTCTGAGTGGCCGATTCGTGTAGACATACCAGAACAAGACGATCGGGAGCCATCCCCCGATCCAGCATAAATAAATGAGCATGATAATACTCCTATGGCTAGACAGATCAGAGATATGAATCAGCTATATCATATTAAACAGAACGTCTCAGTAAGATCATAGCTCAAACTATCATGACAGAACTTGATCAGAAGCTGGCAGCACGAGTCACGCCAACTAAGGATGTTACTTATAGTGACTTCTCAGCTTGCAAGCCCCCGACTTACTTGGGAGAACAGGATCCTTTTAAATGCCACAGATGGATCCAGGATGTTGAAGGGGCGTTTGCCACCAGTAAGTGCCCTGAGGAACGTCGGGTTAATTTTTCTATTAATCTCCTTCGCGATCGGGCTAAATCATGATGGAATTTGGCCCTTTCATCAAAAACACCCGAAATTGCTAGGAATATGACTTGGAAGGAGTTCAAGGAATTAGTCTTTAAGATTTTTGCTCCAGAGGCAGAACTTAATAAGATTCGCTAGGATTTCTTGAGTACTCGCCAGACCATGGAGTCAGTACATGATTTTTCCGTGACTTTCCTAGACAGATCACTTTAGCTACTTGAAATTGGGATGATCACTAGGTGTAGAGACCAACTCACTTTGGAAATTGGGATGATCAAGGGATTGACAACCTCTTGGTTTGTATAGGGATTGACCATATCACCACCTAAATAATTATGAGCATTTAAACAATGTAAGTTAGTCGCTTGAATGACCAATTATGTGCCTAAATGCAAAAAAATGGGAATGTTAGCATAAGAACAAATCACATAGGTAGTTGATACTTAAAGACTAGGGACTAGTTAATTGGTATGATGATCATTCTACCGAGACTAGGAACTATAGGCTAGTAACATAATGACCATTTATGCCTAGCGACCAAAGATCACTAGTAAAAGTGATAATTAGACGTTGCACTAGGAAGACGAACATAAATTAGTTAAGGATTAACTAGGTTAACCCATTTTCTCCTCTTGATTAGTACACGCAACCATTTACTTTCAGTATTTACTTTATTTTTAAAAATTTTGATTTATTTATTATTATTATTTATTCTATTTTCTAAATTTTCGTTATCTTCATATCACTTGTGCTTAATTTCAGGTGCATGACTAGGAGCTTTTGTTGAAAGTTATACACACCGTTTGCTAATCAAGAGAGATAGTTCAAATCAAGGAGAGAATTGACGCCGGTGTCAATTCATAATATCTTTTCATTCTACGAATCAGAGACTTCGGATACCGAATCTAAAGATATGGCTGGTGTGGATATTAACACACTCACTATGGAGCGCTACATGGGTTTGACTCGAGGTAACCATGCACCGGGTGTGGTGAGACCCAAAATTGGAAATAACGTCCACTTCGAGATCAAAAGCCAATTTTTGAAGGATTTAAGAGAGCACAGGTAGTCAGGATCAAGATGCTCACGAGCATGTTGACAGAGTTTTGGAAAGAGCCAACCTATTCAACATTCCAATTGTCAGTAAAGACGCAATCATGCTTAGGATGTTTCCTATGACACTCACTGGACTAGCTAAGACGTGGAAAGACCTGTAGGATCTATTGATACATGGGAACTTCTAGAGGGAGCATTTCTTCAAAAATAAAGTCCTCCCTCAAAGACTGCAAAATGATTGGAGGAAATTCATAATTTCAAGCAGGATATGGATGAGACAATGTACCAAGCTTAGGAAAGGTACAATTATTTGCTTTTCAAGTGTAGAGAGCATGATTTGAACAATCAACAAAAAGTTCAGCTTTTCTACAAGGGTCTTGACATCCCTACTTGCCAGATGCTCGATTCTCGGGGGCCGATCCCCAAGATGTACCAGCCTTAGCTCTTGAAACCATCAAAGACATGGCAAATCACTCATTGAAATAACAGGCGAAGAAGCAGTGATAACTCATATAGCATGCTGCTTTCAACAACAAACTCGACAACTTTAGACGTGATATGAAGAAGCTGAAGGAAGTGTTCATGCTATTCGCGTAGGTTGTGAGGTTTGTGAGGGGATGCATTTGACCAAGGAATGTCCTCTCAAGGAGGAAGGAAAGACAATTAGAGGTAAAATATGGAGAATTAAGAAGACCTTTCCAAGAAAATGGTGGTTACGGAGCTAGATATCGAGTAGGACCACCGGGGTACTACACTAGAGCGGAAAACCGCGAACTGTTCAGAGAGAAAAAGCCTAGCCTCGAAGAGATCGTCTACAAATACATTGAAGAGTTAACAAAAAAACAAGCTGAAAACGAAGAATGGATGAAGAAATTCCAAGAGACTACAGGAATGAGTCTAAAGAATCAGGATGATGTTATTAAGGTCTTGGAAATCAAAATTAGTCAGTTAATCGAGGATATTGAAGTATGCCTAGTGGTGTAACCATGGTTAACCAGCAAGGCCATTTTTACAAATGAAGGGATACCTCTTTACACTCCTTTCGACTTTTTCTTTAATAATACTTATGACTCTTTGAATGTTTCTTTTGTTTCTAATAATGAATTACAGGAAATTTATAAAGTGACTGAATTCGAGAAGGAGTCGGAACCCGAACCCCAGGAAGAACCAAAGATTAGCCATTATGTAGCACTGTATGTGCCATCGATACCATTTCCCGGATGTTTAGGAAAGCATAAGGAAGCAACACTCGTTTATAGGACGATTGAGAGTTTGAAAGAGCTAAAGATCAACTGTCCTTTAGTGAAATTCATAAAAAATAAACCCAATTATGCTAAACACATGAACAACTTTGTGTCAAATAAGCCACGGATTGAAGAAGGAGAAGCTGTTAAAGTGAATGCTAGATGCTCTGCAAGCTTGCAAAACTAACTGCCACGTAACGAAAAAGATACAGGGAGCTTTACTCTTCTTTGTGTTATTTGTAGTCTTTCTGTTAGGAATGCATTGGCGGATTTAGGAGCTAGTATCACCATTATGCAATTCTCTTTGTTTAAAAGGCTAGGACTAGGAAAACCAAAACCAGTAAATATGGTAATTGAAAACCAAAACCAGTAAATATGGTAATTGACAAATTTATATTCCCAATTGATTTCATCATCTTAGATATGGCCGAGGACTTTAGAATGCCTATTATATTGCTAATGCACATGCGGAAATAGATGTCTTTGGGGAAAACAAATTTCATTAGGAGTAGGAAATGAGAAAATTTTGTTCAAAATGGAAGAGTTTTCAAACAAAACAACTGTTCCCATCGACTCAGCATGTGCAATCAAAACTATGAAAATCAACAAAGGAAGTGATTCTTTTGACACCTTAAGCATAGATGATGACTTATTTTCATATGAATATACTTTATGTGTTAAATGAAATGAATTTAATTATCTACTTTCGATTGATGAAGATATCTTCACCTATGATATTGATGTACGGGAAACTGATAAAGAAGTGATGCATAGATGGGAAATGACATTTGGAATTGAAGAACCATAGGATGAAGTAGACAATATCGGTCAACGTAGGGAACTACGACATAACCATACTACTGGAGTTATGCCTTATCCCAAGATGACCGCAATGAGCAAGAAAACAATTTCACTTACGCTTTGAATTATGCATTTTTGGATAATGAACCTGACAATCCAGTAATCATAAATCCATTACTAACCGAAATGGAAAAGAATTCACTCGTGCAGGCATTAGCAAAGCATAATGAAATAGACAACCCACCAAATGGTGAAATGTCAACTCCATCATACAACATAAGGATGAAGGTGTAACAATTCTTAAATTCAGGTCATTTTCAAATCACTATTTATTTCATTATTCATCATTTCACGTAAACTAGGTTTACGAGTATTCATTTCGCGTAACCGTGAGGGTTAAGCCGCGTAATCATGAGACATCATTCAAAATACATCACATAGACTAGAGTTAGTCTACATATCATCACTACATCATTTGCATACTATTCCACTCGCAGGTTGTATAATTTTAATTTACGTTTATTAATTTTTAAATAAACATTAACACGCGATCAATAATTATGAACAAAACATCCTACACTTCCCACAACGGTCCTAACACATTTTTACACTCTTTACAATGTTACAAAAATTATAAAATTAGTTTACCCGGTATTTTGGGAATTTATTTATTTTATATCGTAAACGTTATATAATTACGACGATTTTCGTAAATGAAACAATAATTATTCAAACACCCAATACTTATACAAAACTATATTTTTATAATTTTTACAACTTTATTATGTCACATTTAGTCCCGTTAAAATTTATTTCTAGTTAACCCGGTACCCGAAAACACTAAAACTACTAACAATATACATCAAATAACACCTAATTCAATATTTTTCTTACAAAATCACCTCAACCCCACCCTTCCTCTTAATTCAGCCGATCCACCCCTACATCCCACTCATATCAATTTTCATTGGACCATAATTTGCCACTATGTAATATATAATCTTTTCTACCACCAACTTCTCACATTACATGCAATTAAAAGGTGAAAAACAAAAGAAATCCTCTCCCTCTCCTTGTTGTGATCGACCAAGAGCAAGAAACAAGAAGAAACATCGAATTTTTCAAGATCAAGTAATAATCAAGTCACATTAGTACTTCTTTTAAGGATTTTGAAATAAAAATCCAATAAGTAATTAGGTTTTAATCACTTAAAATCATCTAATCATTCAAGTAAGTGTCCTAAACTATTTTCCATAATATTACAAGGTTTTTATAATAATCATATCATTTTATTCATCTCATGCAAGTAATAAGTAATTTATACCACTTTATATATGTTTTTATATTTTTTATGAGCTAAAAATTAATTATATGAGATTAATTAATAAACTAGTTGATTGGTGATGTTTAGGAACCCATGACACCCTAAGAAGGTGTATGGTAGTTTGAGAATGGTTTTGGTGTTGATTGAGATGGATTGAAACAAGAAATAAACTAAATATACCATTTTTGAAACAATATGAAAGTTGCTGCCCATTTTTGTAAAACTGGAAAGATCAGGGGTTCATGGGTAGTTTTGGACTAAAGAATCAAGAAATACACTCAGAAACGAAACTGTGGCCGATTGAATGGATAAAAACAAGCTTATAACGAAAAAGATATACTAAAAACAAGTTTAACGACGAAAAGTAATTTCTGAAAATATAATAAGTTGTTACACGACTTTCCGTGGTTAAAACGAGGTGTTAAACGTAAACGAGACAACCCGACACATTAAAAATCCATTAGTTCACCGTAACAAGTGTTCTAAAAGGCGCGCTTTGGCGCCGCAAAGGCCTCGCAAAGGCGCGAGGCGTCACCTTCACGCCACGCAATAGACCAAGGCGTCGTCTTAAGGCTTGGTATGAGATGAGGTGCGATAAGGCGCGATAAAGTGTACTGGTATTTGAGACGTTTAGGGGATTTACTAGTAATTGGAATTTGGGCATCGTATTTGAGCTTTACTTGTATATGGCGTTTAGGGGTTTATTAGTATTTGAAGAAGATTACAAATGTAAAGAGAGTTTCTTAACTTTATTGCTTATGTATAACACTTTTTGTAAACTCGATTTATATGAAATATGATATACTAATGAAATATAATATAAATCTATAAATACTTTTTGCCGCCTTAATTCACGCCTTAAAAACGCCATGCCGCCACGCCTCACGCTAAGGCATGAGGCTTGACCATGCTGTCACGCCTCATGCTATTTATAACCCTTACTGTAACACAAGTCCCAGGATATAAAGAATATAGAAAACGGGCCTATAACGACCAAGTTATGAGCGTTTAAATTCGGCGAACATACACAATTTCACCAGCTCCACACTTAAGAATATTTTCTAAGTGTTGACAGCCATTACGGCTGACCATGTTTGGAGCTACTTTTCTCATTGATAGACTCAGTTCGGAAAAATGATAAGTGTAAGTAAAAGTTATTTCACCTGGCCCAGTTTCCAAATCAATTGGCCGTTTGTCATTTGGACTTATAACGAATAATCCATGACCTTTCAAACTTTCCCGAAAACTGTCTAGAAATAGCAATTTTGGCCCGAGCACCTCACTTCATGACCGTTTATCTTTTAATCTAAGCACATATGAGAAAAATGTTAGTGTTAAAACTTTTAGATAATTTAAAAAGCTTTCCAAAACCACTGAGTTTGTTTTCTAACTGTCAATACACACTGTTTTATGAACAACTTTCCGAGGCCACTTGACCATTTTCAGAAATTTTCCAAAATGTTATATTTACGGTAAAAAGTTATATTTTCACAAGTTTACACTAAACGACTATTGTAAAACGTCGTTACACCATATATACACTTAAAGTACATTATAACTTGACACGATAATATAAAACATAATTTTCGCCGATTATAGTCATTTCAAAATAATACGAGTGGTATAGATAGCATATGCATTTGCATTCACGACATCATTTCATAATCTAAATTAGATTACATTCATTCATATTAGGTTGCGGCTGGAGTTCGCGCCTTTTTCCAGTTCATTCACTTTATCACTTTACCATTTATATTAGGTGAGTTTTCATAGCCCCGTTTTCAATTACTTATTTCATTTCAAAACTCTCGGGGGAGAATACATTGCACATTTTCAGTACTAGCCAAAGTATCAAATTCATTACGTTGCTTACTTCATTACCTTACTAAGTCCCCAGTTTATCATGAACCGTTAATTACGAGTAAGCGAGGGTGAGTGAATAGATCTATCGGGGGTGACTCCCCCGTCCGTGTTGGTCGCTCCAACAGGAAAGGGACACATTTCATTTGAATCATTTTGAGTGCCTGGTAAAACACTCGGTTTGGGGCGTTCACATTCGGTCTAGCTTCGGGGTCATGAGCTTAAGAGCCAATGTAGCATTTTACACGACATGTTGTCATTTCACTTTATACTTGTGGCTATTGTACATTCAATTCATTTCATAAACCTATGATTTCTCGCCAACATTATTGTTAACCGTTTTAGCAATGTATTTTCAGGTAACTAAGGCATTTCTCGCATGGCATGCATGGAGTCATCTTATTGTGTAGTGATATGACGCGTCTCACTTTTGGATTTTCATGCACTTATGTAATCGTTTGATATAACAAACTTATTTCTATAAAAATGTTTTTGGGACATATATTTTGTAACTCTGAATGTTTTAAATTTTAAAAACGATGTATCTTCAAAACGACACTTTAGGTCGTTCAAATGATGTTATGCTATGGCAGTCGCGCCCCAGGTATTTCATTCCGTTGCAAATCATGTATTTGAGGGTGTGACAGAAGGTCCATTGGTGTGAACAAATCGAACAAAGAGATGAAGATTTCTACCAATTATGGCCCTCATGGGACCTATACGAAGAAGAATGTGATGGGGGATACTTTCATGATATTGGAAAGGAGAAAGATGACATGGACATTTGGCTAAGTTTCTATGATGTGGAAAGAACCGATTTACCATGGAAGGGTTTGACCTTTAAGGATTGATTGAGAATTGTTTCGGAAGGGTAGACCGCACTACCACAGATAAAATCTTCAGGAAATTGGCAATGTTGAGCCAAATGTGGCTTATATGTAACACCCCCAAAATCGGTATGCGGGAAGCATACAGGTCGTGGGATGCTACTCGAATGTTATCACAACACAAGGTACAAAGAATACTTTTACTTCAACCGTTTTAGAAGAAATTTCATAATTTAAAACATGAAGTTTACATTATTCAAAATATAGTAGGAATGTCCAAAGTGGTCAATGATGATGCTAGATGATACTAGTGATCGGTAGCTGTTTATCAAGCTTTGCTGGAGGTTAATGTAGCATTTCAACTACATTCTATTTGTACTCTAACACTCGGTTCTCTATTTTTTTTTAAAGAAAGGGAGTGAAAGGTAGAGTAAGGAAAATAGAAGGGTGGGAAAGGGACGAATGGTGGTGATTGTTATAGTGTTCTTAAGTTTCAATAAAATGGAAAGAAAGCTGGTGTAGGTTTTAATTAAAAAATATATGTTTATAGATTTTCCCTTCTAAACAACATCCAGATCCAGTCGTTAACATAAGCACACCTATTGATTAACCTTTAATTGATATTCCTTCTCAAATACAAAACTTTGTATGTGTTACGCTACAAACTTATACCAAAAAAAATGGCATTATGAAGATGGTGGAGCAACTTAGAAGCTATATTCATACTGAAGGTGGTGACAACTTAAAATAGGCACTTTGATTTTATTGTAAATCTGAATATTCATTTTCCATCTTAATTAGAATGATGAAGATGGTGATATGCGGTAAGTAAAAGGGATCTGTATATGGAGTGTTCAATAAAGAAAAAGAAGGGTATTTGTGTCTTTCTGCTACACTTCCTTTCCTAACCATCCGAAATATGGGATGAAACAATTTGAAGGAAAACCGCCCAAATCAGCTTTCACTTCCCCTGCTATTTCCTCCCTTCCTTCTATTGAAAAAACTAAGGGTCCGTTTAGCTGGAGAGAAATAATCCTTTTTTCTAAGAAAATTTTCATTTAAAAATAGAAAAACGGAAAACCCGTTTAGTCACCCTTTTTTCTAACAATTTTCAAAAAAGTGAAATTCTCCTTTTCCAAATTTGAATAGAAAAAATGGAAACCCCATTATGCTCTTTTCACTTTTTTCTTCTCTAAAATAAAACACATTATTTCCCAATCTCATTCTAACCATACTCTTATCACACTGTCTTCCATCCTCCACCTTCACCTTCCATCCTCACCCACCATCGCCGCCCACCGTCGTTGCTCACCGTCACAATCTTCTTATTTTTTTAAAAAGGAAAAATATAACTCCAACTAAACAGGTTTTCAAAATTCTCAACTCTTCTCTAGAGAAGAAATACCATTCCCTTCTCAAGCTATTAATCCAAGAGTAGACATCTCTTCTTCTTTTTTTTTTTTGGCGATAGTTATGTANATCACACTGTCTTCCATCCTCCACCTTCACCTTCCATCCTCACCCACCATCGCCGCCCACCGTCGTTGCTCACCGTCACAATCTTCTTATTTTTTTAAAAAGGAAAAATATAACTCCAACTAAACAGGTTTTCAAAATTCTCAACTCTTCTCTAGAGAAGAAATACCATTCCCTTCTCAAGAAATTTAGAAACGGAAAAATGAGAAATTTTTTCTACAACTAAACGCTACCGAAAGAACACTTTTTTTTGTTCCTCTACTTTTACCTCCTTTCCTTTCTTTTACTAAAACTAAAGAACAGAGTATAAATGTTTTGGTTTTAATATAATTTATTAGGGTATCCCTTTACCTAAAAAAAAACATTTTAAATTAGTTTACTTAAGACAAAATCTCAATGATTTCACATTAAGACTTATAACGTTGTTTCATATTAGCATTCATAAATGGTTATAAGATTTTATCTTTGAACACCAACAAAAACAAGCGGCCTTTATGTGTGATAAGGAGTACTCAAAATATATATACTACAGAAAAGAGTACACAAAATTTTAGAAAATACCTGCTCTAGACTAATGTAAAGCTTTGGACCCAACCTGCATGCCTTGCTCATTTTGCCACATAGACTTCTAGGCTTAATTTTACCGTGTCATCAAATGCTTCATTTACTGGATTTCAGTTCCCCCATTATCCCATTTTTGGCAGTAGATAATGTCTAGAATCATAATAACTATCGCAAAAAAAGAAAAAGAAGAAGAGATGTTCTACTCTTGGATTAATAGGACAAGTTCTCCTAGTGGTTGTAGTAAAGTTTACGAGAGCTACCAGTTTTTAGTATATTTTTTTCAACTCTTCATTGGATCTGCTGTTAATAGATAACCCATTTAACTTGCATGATGTTGGTATATTATCTCTAATGCAACACATAACATATCTTAAAGAGCTTATAAATTCAGACTGCATAAGGGCCCACCCAAACCAAAAATTACCCATTACGACCTGTTACCCAACCTGCCATTCTGCTACCTCTTCTAAGTGTTTGGTGTTGGTGTGGATGGATGTGGTATAAACAAGTGGAAACAATCACATAACAAACAAAATAGAACATGAGGCAGAATGAAATACCTTGCTAAAGATGCACCATCCCAAGAATATGGAACAACACGTTTGACTTCTTGAAGCAGAACTAAATCTGAATTTTCTAACCGAACCTCATATAAAGGAACTACGTATCCAATCATTGCAAGGGATTTTGTTGATGATGCGTCAACTTGCCTTGATCCGGTAAAATAGAACATGGCATTAAAGCTTCCAAGTGGAACATCCTCAATCAGATTTGATTTCATATTGAAGTACCTTGCCATCTGATGTTACATTTAAAACACAATTCATCATTTAAAGAAAATTGCTTTTTAAAGAGGATTGCTCTTTTACTAGAATAGACAAACCATAAATTCACAATAAAAACACAATACTTTAAACAATGAATAGGTAAAAAACATAGCTAGCATTATCAAATGATGGTCTTCAAGAGGTTACTAATAAGCGTCCTAGTGAGCTGAATAAAGTCGTGCAATTTCAAACTGTGGTTTATAAGCGTCGAAATGGAAAAGGAAGTTCCCATTACGGCAAGAGTTGTAATGTTAATCGTGTGGGATAAGGTAAATTTCAGTTACGACGTGTTTGGGATTCAAATGCCATAACCTCTAAAGGTGGTAATGCAAACACTGCTAAGGGTGGTAAAATGCCTAAGGCTAGTAAGTCTAATGTATTGAAGGTTGCTCTATCTAACAATCCTTACGAGTTACTTTCTAACACTCTGTAATGGAGTTTTTCTTTTAGAGGAAAGTTGAAGTGAGTGAAACAAAAAACATACATTGTTCTTAAGTTTTTTGAAGGACTGCAAGTGAAGTAAAAAGGTAGGAAAGGAGGTAAACTTCTTTGGTTTTTTTGGTCAAACCTACCCGCCCACATTTGGGATGAAAATTGATGAAAGAGAAGCAAGCATTAAAAGATTAATGACAAGAAGGCCCTTGATTTTAATTTTGGTTATGTTTGTTTAAAAGGGTATGGCGTTAATTCATTAAAAATCAACTACATTACTAACAACTTTCATCCGGTTTCTTTCCTTTTTTTTAAACTCAGAGAACACAAAAATATATATTCACCTTCTTCGCTCTCCTCACCCTTTTTTACATTTCTTTCCTCACCTTTCCTTTCATTCAAAAATAAAACTCGAGAACAGAGTGTAAGGAATTTGATACAGCTTTTGAAGAATACGTAAGAGAATTATGTGGAAAGGAAGGTACGGGAATGTCCAAAGTGGTCAATGATGATGCTAGTGATGAAGAGGATGAAGTCGAACATGTTTATGACGAGACATCGGCGTCATCATCCAAAAGTACTTAGTTAGCTAGTTTAGTCCTCGTGTTCTATGGCATGTCATAAACACGTAGTCGGTAGCCGTTTATCAAGCTTTGCTTGAGGTTGATGTGGCATTTAAGCTACATTCCATTTCTACTCTAACACTAAGTTCTCTATTTTTTTAAAAGAAATGGAGTGAAAGGTAGAGTAAGGAAAATAAAAGGGTGGGAAAGGGACGAATGGTGGTGATTGTTATAGTGTTCTCAAGTTTCAATAAAATGGAAAGAAAGCTGGTGGAGGTTTTAATTAAAAAAAGTTACAATCTTTATAGATTTGCCCTTCTAAACAACATCCAGATCCAGCCATCAACATAAGCACACCCATTGATTAACCTTTAATTGATATTCCTTCTCAAATACAAAACTTTGTATGCGTTACCCCATAAACTTATACCAAAAAAAAAAAAAAATGATGAAGATGGTGGAGCAACTTGAAGCTATATTCGTACTGGTGGAGCAACTTGATTCCATAAATATAAAAAAATTGCAAGGTAACCTATATTCGTACTGGTGGAGCAACTTGAAGCTGGTGACAACTTAAAATAGGCACTTTGATTTTATTGTAAATCTGAATATTCATTTTCCATCTTAATTAGAATGATGAAGATGGTGATATGTGGTAGNGGTGATTGTTATAGTGTTCTCAAGTTTCAATAAAATGGAAAGAAAGCTGGTGGAGGTTTTAATTAAAAAAAGTTACAATGTTTATAGATTTGCCCTTCTAAACAACATCCAGATCCAGCCATCAACATAAGCACACCCATTGATTAACCTTTAATTGATATTCCTTCTCAAATATAAAACTTTGTATGCGTTACCCCATAAACTTATACCAAAAAAAAAAAAAAAAAAAAAAAAAAAAAAAAAAAAAAAAAAAAAAAAAAAAAAAAAAAAAAATGATGAAGATGGTGGAGCAACTTGAAGCTATATTCGTACTGGTGGAGCAACTTGATTCCATAAATATAAAAAAATTGCAAGGTAACCTATATTCGTACTGGTGGAGCAACTTGAAGCTGGTGACAACTTAAAATAGGCACTTTGATTTTATTGTAAATCTGAATATTCATTTTCCATCTTAATTAGAATGATGAAGATGGTGATATGTGGTAGGTAAAAGGGATCTGTATATGGAGTGTTCAATAAAGAAAAAGAAGGGCATAAAGTAATTTAGGAGGGTATTTGTGTCTTTTTGCTACACTTCCCTTCCTAACCATCCCAAATATGGGATGAAACAATTTGAAGGAAAATCGCCCAAATCAGCTTTCACTTCCCCTACTATTTCCTCCCTTCCTTCTCTTGAAAAAACTAAAGAACACACCTTTTTTTTTGTTCCTTTACTTTTACCTCCTTTCCTTTCTTTTACTAAAACTAAAGAACAGAGTGTAAATGTTTTGGTTTTAATATATTTTATCGGGGTAACTCTTACCTAAAAAAAACATTTTACATTAGTTTACTTATGAGAAAATCTCAATGATTTCACATCAAGACTTATAACGTTGTTTCATATTAGCATTCATAAACTAGAACGGTACCCGCGCAATACGGCGGCGGGTACCTGCGACTATATTTTGCTTTATTCGGTTATTTGGTTACACATTTAGTTGTCTTGATACTTTATAAGTAGAGATATTAGAGATTGTTAAGCCAAATAATTTTAGTTTGAACAACCAAACGCTTCTTAACAAACTTCCTAACTAACTTGCTTTCTAACAAATTATTTTTGAAATCTTTCCATAATAAGTAAGAAAAAAGTCTGAAATTTAAGCCTTTCCAGTTATGGAATAGTCCCAAATGCATTATATAGTAGTATAGATATAGATATAGATAAGGATACTCAAAATATATACTACAGAAAAGAGCACACAAAATTTTAGAAAATACCTGCTCCAGAATAATGTAAAGCTTTGGACCCATTAAATTAAAACTGAAGTGAAGGACAAACGGGTTCTTTTCTTTGAATTATACTTTGTTCTGGAGCCCAGACTCGAGGAATTTGGAACTCCAAAAAATATTGTAAATCCTCTATGGGTGGCTTGTCTGAAAAAAAAAAAAAAAATATATATTTTAGAATGCCAAGACTAATTGTTAAGGTCTCTCTAAAGGAATTTCTAATATTTTAGAATGCTAAGGTCTCTCTAAAGGAATCTCTACTAATGAGAAAATAAATAAATATGAGGTAAGGTCTTACATTCCAAGTATAAGTCAATGCCTTTGGTCAAGTGCTTTATTCCAAGTAATGAAACAATAGGAGTAAAGGTCATGCTAATGACATCTGGTGCCGTTTCTACAGTGTCTGCCCATTTTGTATGACTTTGTTCAAGATTGTCCCCTCCCCTTCTTCTAAATATAACAGTTACATCCTGCATTAGAAAACAATTCAAGGAAAATGACCTTTTTTGCCACCAAACAGGAGTAAACAATCCAAGGACATGTTTCTACTGTCTTTAGATTATTATTATTTTTTATTTATTTTTTTTTACCAAAAAGTGATCTTATCTCAATAGTAAACTAGCAGGGTACCCGTGTGTTGGAGCGGCGGGTACCATGAAATAAATTTTTTCGATAAATATAATGTATTTTAGTTTATTATGTTCCTTTTGAAAATAAATTATGGATATGAAGAATTTCGTATAGCATGTGCCCTTTCGGGCTCGAAGCCGTTGGCCTGTGCCTGTTCCGGCTCGAACCCGTTTGGTTCGCGCCCATTCGGGCTCAAGCCCATTTGGCTGTTGCCCGTTCGGGCTTGAATATTTGTATAATGTGCTTTATTATTTGTAGTAGTGAAATTTAATGCAGGAATTGTGTTTAATTTGGTTGTACAATATGCTTGATAATTTGTATTTCTTATGTAACGGGTGTTTTAATAATTGTATTAATTGTATTTATTGACCAGTTAAATAATTGACTACATTAAATAGCATTAATGTGGTGTTTTGTTGTAGACTATGTCTCTTGTCTTGTGCGTCTGAAAATTATGTGCATTAAAGTGTTGTACACTATGTTTCTTTTCTTGTAAGTACTAGTCATTATAGACATTAATAACATTGACCACTTTAATAGCATTAATGTTGTAAGTCTAAAAATAAGTCTCAAAATTACATCATGCTTATTTTGTTGTAAATCTGAAAATTGGTTGCACCTATTGTACATTGTGCTTAAATGATTGTAATTTTTGGTGAAGGGATGTTTTTAATAGCATTAATGTTGTTTGATAGAATTTTGGTCTTAAAATGACACCACGCTTTATTTTATTATTACCACGCTTTATTTTATTATACAATATGCTTACTTTGTTGTAATTCTGAAAATTAGGTACATTAAAGTGTTGTAAACCATGCTTAATTTCTTGTAAGTCTTAAAATTTTGGAAAGAGAGTCATTCATGCTTTATATGTAGTATAGATAAATGATGCAAATATTTACAATCTATCAACATGTCATTGTTTATTAATAAGGATTCAAAGCAAGGGATAGCCCAAACCGATTTGACCCGTTTCACCCGCCTTACAGTTTTTATATTCTTAACCCAGCCCATTTTGACCCCTTGCCTAATCTGCATGCCTTGCTCATTTTGCCACATATACTTCCCAGGCTTAATTTTACCGTGTCATCAAATGCTTCATTTACTGGATTTGAGTTCCCCCATTATCCCATTGTTGGCAGTAGATAATGTCTAGAATCATAACTATTGCAAAAAAAGAAAAAGAAGAAGAGACATGTTCCACTCTTGGATTAATAGCACAAGTTCTCCTATATAGTGGTTGTTGTAAAGTTTACGAGAGCTACCAGTTTCTAACCAGTTTCTAGTATATTTTTTTCAGCTCTTCATTGGATCTGCTGTTAATAGATAACCCATTTAACTTACATGATGTTGGTATATTATCTCTACTGCAACTGATACATTCAAAAAATATAAATGAAAAGGAAATGGTCAAAGTCACTAAAATTCCTTATTAATTCATAAAACCTCCTATATCGTTTCATTCAAAAGTATTAAATTATTATTGAAATAGTATATATCATATTTACAACACTTAACATATCTTAAAGAGCTTATAAATTCAGACCGCATATGGGCCCACCCATACCAAAAATTACCCATTACGACCTGTTACCCAACCTGCCATTCTGCTACCTCTTCTAAGTGTTTGGTGTTGGTGTGGATGGATGTGGTATAAACGAGCGGAAACAATCACATAATAAACAAACTAGAACATGAGGCAGAATGAAATACCTTGCTAAAGATGCAGGATCCCAAGAATATGGAACAGCACGTTTGACTTCTGGAAGCAGAACTAAATCTGAATTTTCTGACCAAACCTCATATAAAGGAACCACGTATCCAATCATTGCAAGGGATTTTGTTGATGATGTGTCAACTTGCCTTGATCTGGTAAAACTGAACATGGCATTAAAGCTTCCAAGTGGAACATCCCCAATCAGATTTGATTTCATATTGAAGTACATTTAAAACAAAACTCCATCATATAAAGAAAATTGTTTTTTAAAGAGAGTTGCTCTTTTACTAGAATAGACAAACCAGAAATTTGCAATATAAACACGATATTTTAAACAATGAGTAGGTCAAAAACATAGCTAGCATTATCTAATAGTGCTTGTGTAATTCAATGTTACACTTTCCCAATAGTGTAAGTGTTGCTAATAACCATTTTTCATTTAGAGTTATATAAAAGAAACTGTCACTTTGAGATGCACAGTTATTGTATTTTATGTGGCCTATCATGTCGATCGAGTCTTTAATATAGTCATCAATAATAACACTTAAAACTGTTTCAAGCCGAACTCTCTTATGGCATGGAAGGGCAGGACACGGCACCCACAAAAATGTGGGTTGCTGGTGTAAGTTTTTTAATCTTCTAGAAGGATATCAAATATTACATAATTTACAATTCTGGACCTGCCATTGAATATATACAAGTTCCACCACGCCAACACAATTATGAGGTATGGCATATGGCTTAAGATGTCCCTTTTTTAAGTTGAGATTCTTTATTAAACATTTTCATTAATTTGTTAGGATACCAATTGTAATTGAAGTATAAACTAACTTATGGTTTATAATCTGGAAGATGCAATAGCATAATGACACCACATATGTTGGTATGGAATTAAAATCACAATATGTATACATTTACCAGGGAAGCCCTTTACCCAAAAAAAATCACAATATGTTCTATGCCTATAAAATCAACTTTTATGAGACTATGAGGACAAGATAAGCGTGTTACATATAATATATAGCACTACAAAATCCTTTTTAAAATCCTACCCAAATATGACGTGATCAAGTATAATTCAGAAAAAGAAGGTCAACGCAACAGTTACTTATGTTTCTTTTCAAAAATTTCAAATTAGCAAGAAACCACCACGTTCTTACTGCTTACAAGTGTGCACATACAAACTTGTATATTTAAGTTCACTCATGTAAGCACAAACTTGTGTTGACGTGATGGTATAGCTAAAACTATTTAAGTGTGTGCGTACAAACTTGTATCTCAAGGTCACTCATGTAAGCACAAAAAATACAATGATGAACACCCCTTCACACCCCTTTCAAAACCATAAAAAATGGAGTGACAAAATGAACGGGTCAACGAGTATGGTAATGGGTCAAAACAGGCACTTTTCACCAAATAATTATCTGTCACCTATATGTTAATAACACTATACATTTTTTCACCAAATGCAGGAGGTGCACCATGTGCGCAATTGAGACCCATTTGACCTGTTTCTGTAAGAGATAAACATTTCCTTATCAAGGGAAATGCCTTTTAGCATAGAAAATGTTACCTTTTCAACTGATGCTTCAACTTCCTCAGAAGCCAACTCCCGCCACTCTGAAAAAGCTTCATTTGAACTTTCAAGGGTTGTAACGTCCATTTCAGTGACATTTTTAAGTCAAAAGCCCAAGGCTTAAATCTGTATTGTTGAGAATCCAGCTCTCCTTTGGTTCTAACTTAAATTTTAATTTTCATCCACAGATCTGCAAATTCATCAAACATCCTATCTAAGAGCTGATGTCGACACAAAATAGTACTAAGTATACAACTTTGTATACGTGATGAGTGCTCAAACACTCATCATTTTTGGTCAAATCTGAACTGCAAAACATACAAAAACACTCAGAAATGCATCAAAATACTAAAAATATTTCAAAATTGTGTTTTATATGTTTTAGATGCAAAATGAGTAAAAACAGATGAAAAACGTACAAATTTTGCAAAATTGGCAGTTTTAGTCCCCCAACTTTCAAAAGTTGGCAAAAATAGTCCCTGGAGTTTAAAAATGTGGAGTTTTATCATTCAAGGTCCATGAAATGTTTTAAGTTATCAAAATTGGTCCTTGAGTGAATTTTTGGGCAAATGGCAAAACAGGTCCTTGAACTTTTGGAAAATTACAAAAATGGTCCTTGGGTATTTAATAATGGAAAAATGGCATTTGTGGTCCTTGTGCTATTGGAGTTTGGCATGTTTGGTCCTTTGGAGCACTTTGGGAAATGTACAACTTCAGCCCTCAAAGTTTCAGCAAATTGCTTTATTGGTCCTTGGGCTTTGCTTAATACCAAACCAAACGGACACCCTTTACTAATACATAAACCTAATCCAATCCAAAACAAACCCATAAAATCCCATGGCCCAATCCCACTCCCTGGCCCAATGTCACCACCAGCCCAAAACCCAAAATATAAACCCCCCCGTTTTATATACTTCCCCAGTCAAACCACCGGTCAAAACCACCCCTAGCCTCATTTTCCCTCCCCCTAATTACCAGGGTACTTTGTCCCCTCAACCTCACCTCCATAGCTTCCTTCCCACTCCTTCTTGTTCCCCCAGTACACCCGCCATTAATACTTCCACCTACAACCCACCAAACCACCCCAATTGGCTTGTACAACTTTTCCCGCCAAAATGAAACAAACGGCTAGGATGAAAGGAAGCAATCCAATGGTCCATATGAAAGGTGGGAAAGAGAGAGAAACCCCGGGAGGTCTACAAAAGTGAAGAAAAGAAGGGAGAGAAGGAGTAGTTAACTAGTAGTAATATAGTTGTAGTGTAATGGTCACGTTTTAGTGTAATTTAGTTCCTTAGTTGTTTTTATTAGTTCAAAACACTTGTAGTCAGTCTTTTTAATGTAATATGATCTTTATTTCAAGTTAATTTCAAGTTCTCTTTTATAAAATCAGTTTTAGCATTTTTAAGCAACTTTGACAAAACTGCTTAAAACTTGTTAAATGTTGTTTAGCTTGTTTAATTAAGTTCATTTCAGCTTATTTATGAGTTTTTAAAAGCTTTTAAATCTTTGTAACCAGTTTAGATTACAATCCATAAAATTCATAAAATACTAGAAAAATCAATGGAAATATAAAAATCAGTTTGTGGAATGAATGAAGGAAGAAGCATGTTTGATTATGGATGGACATTGGTTTAGAGCTTTGTGGGAAGCTTTAGGTTATGTTTATGGTCCATGGTTACTTGTTTCTCAGTGATGAACATTTGTAAGCTTTATTTCCAATTTCATGCTTTGTACTGTAGCTGTGCTTATTACTGCTTATTTCTTGTTACTTTGTGCTTATTTGTTGTTGCTTAGTTATAATTTAGCTTAAAATCTTGTGCTTGTTTGTTAATTTTCAAAGTTGCTTTATATTTCATTTTTACTGTGAAAAATGGTACTTTAGTGATTTATGATTAGTTGATGTTATAAAGATTGTTTATCTGTTCAACTGAGTTGTTTATGTGATTATGTAACCTTGTAATCCAGTTTTAGGGGCTTAATCAATCTCATGCTTTGAAACTCATACAATCAATCATATAAAGGAGTGTTTGGTGTTAGTGTGTTTTTTGTGTTTCAGTGTGCTTTTGTTGTTGTTCATTGTTTAAACATGTCATATAGGGTTGTATTAGTGTAGTTAAAACATAAAATCTGGTGTTCATTAGTTAAAAAGTCAAAATACTCTTCACTCAACAAAACGAGTTCTTTCAAATAAAGATAAGTTCATCTGTAAATAAGACTTACCTTAAACGATGCATTGTCCAGAAAATGAGCCTGAGCCACATAATGCACCACACGCAGAAGAATATTTGGAAGCTTTTATTTACAAGACAGATCCCTATAATAAACATGAAACAGGCATTTCGTTACCACCCTGTAATATAGAAAAAGGCAGTTAGAACGATTCATAATTCAAAAAAAAAAATGAAAATAGAACGTGCCTTCCAAGTTTCCCCCAAGCAGCCATTGGATTTTCAACCACAAAGGAGACATGCAGATACATACTTGATGATTAATTTACGCTTTTGTTTCCCAGAATCGTCTGAAGTAAGAAAAGCTTCAATCACCCTCGCCCCTCGAGAGTCCTTTATGGTGTCAAGAAGATGGTCTTCTTCCAATGATGTTGTCATACTCGAGATAAAGCATGGATGAAATCCTATAGAACAAATAACACCAAAACGATTAGTACAATCTGCTACAAGCACGTACAAATATTAACTAATTGCGCCATGTATCATACTTTCACATTTTTGTCATTGCATACATTTTCTTTTATTCCCCTTTGTATGCAATACACAAAGATTTTTTATGCAACCGTATGCAAGTGACATCAATTGGTAAAAAAGCGAAAGCATGTTGAAATATACAATTGCATAGAGCTGTAACTATGCTGATTATGCGCAAGTAACCCTATTCTGCAGGAACTGCTTTTTTTTATGGAAAGAACAATTTTCGATATATAATGAAGTCGAGGGAACATAAGTTAAGAGCATATATAAATAAAAAATGTCACGTACACTTGGAAATTTAAAAACTGATTGGAGAATCAATGTCCCCATAGTATGCATCCTAGCACCAGTTGGCCAATCCCAGTTGGATTTATCTTTGCAGTAGAAGTAATTATTAAGAAATAGTATCCGAGGAACAATGCACCTCGGGGGCTCGGTTTCCACAGATACAACACCAATAAGAGCTTGACAACACTGCAAAAAAATAAATAAATAAATTAAAAAAAAAAAAAAAAAAAAAAAAAAAAAAAAAAAAAAAAAAAAAAAAAAAAAAAAAAAAAAAAAAAAAAAAAAAAAAAAAAAAAAAAAANAGGGCTTGAGATTTAACCGTTGTGCGAGAACAGCAGATGACTTCTTGGAATGAAAGTCTGATGAATCTAGCGGCACCCCTTTACAAAGACTCAAAAGACTTCAAAGAACATGAGATCCATGACAGTTGGTCATAACCTCAACATGATTCGCAACCAGTGTTGTAAAAATCGGCCATGGCGGCCGATATGGCGGCGCCATGGCGGATTTCGGTGGTCCACCGCCACGATATTTCCCATATCGGTCTAACTTGGCGTTTTTGGTCAAAATTGGTCAAAATCATTCAAAAATCGGTCAAAATCGGAGCTTGGCGGTCAAAATCGGTCAAAAATCGGCCTTGGCGGCGGGCGGTCAATGCCGGTCAACGACGGTCAACGCCGGTCAACTTCAGATCTAGGGTTTTTTTTTCAGATTCACGCCGGTCAACTCTATATAACTTCAGATCTAGGGTTTTTTTTTCATATTCACTTCAGATCTAGCCTAGATCTAGGGTTTTTTTTCAAATCTAGGGTCTCCGCCATGGCGCCGCCGTGGCGGCTATGGCGGATTTCGGGGGTTAACCGCCACGGTACCGCCGAGCGATATTTACAACCTTGTTCGCAACAATTGCCTGATATATATCATTCAAGTGACTTCAATAAGAGATTGGTCTCCACCTTCTTGAAGATGTGCAGTGAAAGATTTGAGCTGTTTCAGCTACATGAGATCCGGATTTATCCATTGAAATACGAGGGAAATCTTTTGAACAGTTCTGAAGAAAGTTACAAAGTTGATCTAAAGCACACCCTTGAAGAAGTGACTGTAATGTGTGACTTATGATGTAATTGGTTGCAAGTTCAACTTCTTTCCTACGTGTTTCTTCCAATGCCTTTCCACATATAGATTATCGTTCCTCCATATTTTCAGCACCTTCAATTACATTTGAAATTTCTGAGAAGTATTTTGCTGTTTCCGGATCAACTTGCTGCCTGTGACATCACCACACACACAAACCACCTTTGTAAGAAGCCATTACTATGATTACAGGAGTGTTTGGGATTGCTTATTAAATCTGCTTATTGCGTTTTGATACAACATATAAGCAATTTTGAGTGTTTGGATAGAAACTAAACTGCTTGTAATCATCTACTTAATTAATAGTGATAATAAGCAGCTTGAGAGTTGCTAATAGGGTGCTTGGGATTGCTTATCTACTTAATACTTAGTGTTAAAAAAGATAAGCAGATTTATGTGTTTGGATCCATTTTGTTTTTAAATGCTCGTCTCCTTTACAGAGGGTATCAAGAGAGTGTATGATTGCTTATCAGCTTTAAATGCACAGAATAAGCAAATAATCACTAATAAACAATCCATAAGTACCCTTTCAAACTCACCAGCATCTCATTATTTTACTCTCAAATCCGTAAATAGGCAAAAATGCCAAACACACACACACAGACACACACACACACACACAAAAGCCTGCTTATATGACTATATCATTTCGTTACACCAATATATTTTCTTATAGCTCGATTAAAATTCAACTCAAATAGCACAAGCAGTTTCAATAAACAATCACAATCCTACAATAAAATAAAAATAACTCAAAATTCCATAAAAAATAAGCATACAAACCTCAAAAACGACGTATATGGTGTAGCAGACCCATCTCATAACTATCACCAGCCGCACCACCCGACTCCCCACCTTTACTTTTCTTCATCGACTTCTCCTCCTACCCCCACCCCGGCTATAACCGTCACCATCCGTAACCATATCGCACAAATCACAGTTTTTCGCTCTTCTTAATGGCAGAGCCTTTAATCCAATAGCAACCATAACCAAAACCCTAATAGAATATCTTTATTAACCTGTAGTAGTAACAAATAAAAGGTATACTATTAGATAACAATTAACAAACATAAACTAAATATGTTATAGGGTTTTTTTTTTTTTTTTTTGTCTTTTAAGCTTTTTTGATTTCGGCTTATATTTCATAAGTCTCAAAATAAGCCGGAAAATAGGGCTTATGAAATATAAGCTGATCAAATAAGCTTAAACAAACACCCCCTACATAGGAAATGACATATGAAGCAGTATATCATTAGACATAATGCTTTGAAAAAAAATTGTCAAAAAACATAAAGCACTTATCTCGGTCATGTGTTTAAAGTAAAGGTCAACCCACATGAATATGGCTTTAGTAGTTTAAACAACTTGGTAATATTAATATAAGGTTATTTTTTTTAGCCTTAATAAATTTCTATTATTTCTTGTATTTACAAATGGAAATACCATACCATCTGAAGCATTGATTTGAGCATGAGCTGCTTCCAGTTTGGTAGAGTAGATATCGTATTTTTTCAATAATTTTTCATCCAAAGGTCTTTTTCTTTTTAAACCATGTTCGGGTTTTCCAATTTCAACCACTTTACCCCTTTTCAGTCATAACTGGTTCCATTTTTTGTGAGTGGCAAACTTTCTTAGAATGGCGAGAAAATGTTCGTTATTCTAAGTTTGATGAAACCTCCCAACAAGCCTGCAATATCTCTTTGCTGGCTCAAGTTCTGTAATAGAAATTTAAGCAAAAATAAATAATATGAAGTCATAACTCTTCTTTTAGGCAATTTCGACCCACTTTCATAAAAAGGGTCGATTTGGATTCTTTTTATCTCCAATATGTCAAAATGGACATAGTGTTAAAAAACTAGCTATGAAAATAACAAATAAAATGGGTCGGGACTAGGTCGAAATTCACCCAAAGTGTTTGACAGTAGCCTGCCTGACTTGTTTGAACATGTATTTGAACAACTGGTTTTGACCCAAACTTGCTACCCAACCCGCCTGACCCACCCCAATTTGCCACCTCTATCCAGTACCATTATCCAGCTTTCTTTATAAACATACCAAAATAGTAAGTTTCTGCCCAAGCCTCGCCGCAAGATTATGTACTAGTGTCGTCTTTCGAGTCCCAGTTTCACCAACCAAAAGAACAGGCTCGTACATAAATAGCTCAATTTTGTTTATAGTACCACGTTGCATCCATGTTGCTCCAATTTGTGGAGCCAACACCCAGAGATAGTGAGTTTTATCTTCGATCAAAATTAATATCCTCTTTGCGCTTTCGTTATATGGTTCAAGATACCAAATAGCCTGCTCTTTAGGCATATCCTCAGTATATTTCTTCCACCTGAAGAACAAAAAATAACATAGATAACTAAGTATAAAAAGGACTCAAAAAGAGAGACACACATTTTGATCCGTGTTAGGTCCGGTCCGGAAGAAACTAACCGTGCATATCATATAAAAGAAAAATAGCAATGAACATATATATGCATGAAAAGCTGTATGGGCAGAATCTACACAATATTTATATGTACACTTGATAGTTAACGTTCCAATGAACACAAAGAAACCAAAGATATGTTTATGTAACACGGTTTGGGTTCAAGAAAGACTGCTAACTTCTGTAGTATCATGGCAATGGGTTTAAAAGAAAAACCTTTTAAAGAAACACATTATGTTTCAAAAATACTTTGGAGCTTCTTATTTAGATAACTTTACAGATACTATTTTTGGCACGAAAAAAATCATTTTTTTTTCAAAATATGTGTCATTTGTATATAAAGTAAACGGCCATTACCTTGGCAAGAGGGGTGTTCATAGGTATAGTCAATATCAAGTCAATAACATCCACAATTTTCTGAAGAGCAAGATAATCATCCCATTCACTTAAAAGATGACGATTCTCTGTCCAAGTTTAATAACTGGATCCACCATCTTAGCCAACAAAGAAGCATTTGAATCCTATATCACAAGCCAAGAAGAGTTTTATAACTAAACTAATGCTTGTCCGTAAAATCATCAGATTCACAGTCCTTCGCATCAAAGTATCAAATGTCTAATGTGGGGCTGCTTTTTCATCCAAAAGATGCCTCTCAATTAGGTTGTCCATTACTTTGGCACTACGAGGATCTAACATGCTAAGAAAGAACATTGCAAATCCGTCATAGATAGCTCTTTTGGATCCGCATTTAAGAGTAGCATTAACCATAATTGCCTGAAAGCAGTAGAAACTACGTGAATGTTTATCCTGGAAAAAGTCATTTGCATAAACATCGAGAATAAATATTCCATCATGTTTGACAAACCACAGAATGCACAATTTTAAGATCATTTTAGCATAAACAAGGGACGCAAACAGTAATTAACAAACATGCTAGTACCTCCCCGTGGCCTGTTAAGAATGAAGTGGAACCCTATAGCAAAGGTAACAAGATGGATTGTACATCTGCAGGAGCTTCATCGATGTCCTCAAAGACAATCCAAAGTCCATTAAGGGATAGCCTGTTGGATGACAAATAAAATCCCAAGTTGGAGTTATAGTTAACATGATCAATACTCAATAAATTAATTGCCAGAAATATAAAATTAAAAACAAAAAATGACCTAACCAACGTGAGTAAGGGAACCAGGTTGCCACTTAAATTCGCCCGGTTGTTCAGCACATACATAACTCCCAACTAGTGTTTTTTTGTCAATTTGCTCATCCATGTGAATAGATAGAACTAGAAGACAAGGAAGTGAGGGATTCAATAAGTTTAACTACTATACAAGGACACATTAAATATTGATCAGAAACATATACATAATAACCAATGCAAAATAACCCCCCCTATCTTGAAGCATATAGGTGCGTGAAAATCAATTACATAGCAATCAATTTAATCCTATGAGGAAGTAACTATCTCAAAGCATATAAATAAAAGTATACAAATAATATTTTACTCAGCATTTCTGCGAAGAGGCGCATATTTGAAAATAATCAAAAGTACTCCGTAATAATTATCTTTTGTGAATATAGGGTGTTAAATATCATGGTTATCCTTGCAATTAAAATTAAGAAATGACATATCTTGACTCCCATGACCCTGGGCTAACCTGCTAATGAGAGCAGTTTTACCCGCACCAGCTGGCCCATAAAGAAGATCTATTACTCGTCTTCAATACCACTATTAAGATCTGAACCGCAGACCATCGTATGTCCCTCAAAAGCTCTGCATCTCCTCCATTTAAGGTACGAATTTCATTTACAAGGTCCATATAACATGACCACTCCTCCCACAACTTTTTTTTCCTTTTTTTTTTTTTTTTTTTTTTTTTTTTTTTTTTTTT
>LBNU01039441.1:75991-89923 GCA_014162995.1 Artemisia annua
TTTTATTAAGTTAAAACCTATTTGTCAACAACGTATTCTAAACTTAACCTAGAACATGATGGTATTACAGTATTACCAGATTTCTCTTGACAATTAGTTGGGATGATAGGAAAACCAACAAGATGATCACACCCTGATCATTGCACGCGCCTTTATATTCAAGTATATCACTAACTTGCAGAACCTAAACATAGGACAACACGAATCATGACAATTAAAACTAATTTCTAGATAAGGGAGTAATACATAGAATAAAGGTATATCCATATAAGAGTAACTATACCTCTGGGAAATTCCCAAATAGTGTTGTCAGATTTTGTGACAGCAAGAAGTTATGTAGTGCGTCAACCTAATCTGAAGCTGACATGATTGAGACTTCATTTGTTTCCTGTAGTTCCTAAGCATTCACAAGCATACAACGAGAAACATGAATATAAAAGAAATAAAGATGGAAAACAAAACACGGCTTTCTTCTGCTAAGAGTTAATACCTTGTTAGATGTATCATTTACATAGTTCTTTTGTTTCCTGTAGTTCCTAAGCCAGGCTCAATCTATTACTCGTCTTCAAAACCACTATTAAGATCTGACCCGCAGACCATCATATGTCCACCAAATGCTCTGTGTCTCCTCCCACAACCCACCAAAAACCTCAGGTTTTTTTTTCCTTTTTTTTTTCTTTTTTTTTTTCTCCTTTTTTTTTCTGATCACTTAGCCACCCTAAAAACATACATTTTGAGGTTATTTATTGTAGCATGTTGTCTGATGTAAGAGAATCACCATGCTTTTCGAGTATGAGGGAAGTTTCAGAAAAGTCATCAGTTGGTGCATTGCCAACTGGACGACGACGTGCACCCATGCATGACCAGGCAGATAAGGTTGAACGGGTTCTAAGTACTGCTTGTGCAACATTCTGAGCACGCTTCATCACTACCTACAATTATCAAAAAAGAAACAATTACATATCCCCCTTGGGCTTTTCTAAGAGTTGTATTATCTCCATGTCTCCAACAGGTCGAACACGTAAAGTTTTATAATTTCAAACAGGTAAAACGAGTGTTCATAAATGCTTAATCCTTAAATGTACTTTTATGCAGGTAAAACATTTTAACAATATAATTTCTAGAGTAAATTACACAGTGTCCCTAGTCGATACTATTTGTATCCTAATTGCACTGTTTGCTATGAATTTTGGTCCCTCGCCATTTAGCCTTTAGTGACCAATAGAAATTAGTTGCACACTTGAGAGAGCAAGAGTCAACGACAAATTCCGTAATTTTTACCGACTGATGATGTATGTAATTTACTCCGATTTCTACAAATTGTATTAGGACATCAATTACTTTTTAAAGTAATCTAAAAAATTAAAGAAAATTCTAGTGTTGGCAGGTGGACATACCATAAACAAGGTTATGATAATTCTACAAGGCAGCTAAAGAAACAGATTGCTAAGGTAAATAAAGACAAAAGGATTATAATGATACCTCGTTGATCATCACTAAATTCTTTGCAAGGAAAGTTTTGTAATGCTGCATAAACCGGCTTCTCATTGGCTTTGCTGTTCTGAGCCATTTCTTTCCGCCACTCCATAATAGCCTTAAACTTTCTGCCATTATCTGCGTACAAAAAATAGAAACAAAATTAACTGTCTGAGTTTTGCAGTCAACTTTATATAGAGAACAGTAGCAATAATAATGTCCTTGGAAACCTTTATTGTGGTTCTGACAAGTTTCTTCCACATGAAGCGTCTCATCATGATTTTCAAGGTGTCGGTCTCCCCTGACACATTTCCTCTCTGAAGTTTGATTCTGACCCAAGAGCTTATGAAAATTTATCTGTTGCTGGAATACAAAAAAGAATGTTTTATTAAGTTAAAACCTATTTTTCTTCAACGTATTCTAACTTTACCCAAGAAGATGATGGTATTACGGTATTACCAGATATCTCTTGACAATTAGTTGGGATGATAAGAAAACCAGCAAGATGATTGGGATGATAGGAAAACCAACAAGATGATCACACCCCGATCACTGCACGCGCCTTTATATTCAAGTATATCACTAACTTGCAGAACCTAAACATAGGAAAACACGAATCATGACAATTACAAACTAAGTTCTAGATAAGTGAGTGATGCATAGAATAAAAGGTATATCCATATAAGAGTAACTATACCTCTGGGAAATTCCCAAATAGTGTTGTAAGCTTTTGCGTCAACATAATCTGAAGCTGACATGATCGTGACTTCATTTATTTCCTGTAGTTCCTAGGCATTCACAAACATACAACGAGAAACATGAATATAAAAGAAATAAAGATGGAATACAAAACACGGCTTTCTTCTGCTAAGAGTTAATACCTGGTTAGTTGTATCATTACAAAGTTTTTTTTTGGAAGTAATAATCAAACACCACACGGCTTTACCATCGACTAATGAAGCAAGATTCTCAACCTTAAAACCATAGTTATCATAAATTGCCTGCATACATGAGAAGCAAAGAAAATCACTACATTATTCTATGCATGATATCAGGGATTGTTTCTCAAACTTTCTACACTGACAGTTATTGGAAGAAAAAATTACCTTAATCCACTCGAGGTATTTGGTAGTATCTGCTAGATGAACAAGATGGAAATTGAAGTGTCAAGTATGATGATTCAAAAAGTCAGTTGTGTAGGAGAAAGTTCTAAATGTGTTATTTATATATGTTCAATGCTTCAGGTCCACGAATATTGGTGATTTCATCGGATACAAGCTTGTTATTGATCAAGAGTGGCAACTGACTTTTCAATTGAATTTTAAGGTGAAGCGTGGATAATCAAACTGAACAATTTGCAGTACTGAGGCACCTTCAATTGAGCCCAATGAAGTACTGAGGCACCTTCAATTGAATTTTCATCTGCATAATAATGATATCAAAATCATATTCTGATAACTCCATACTTGAACTTTATAAAAGAAAAAAAGTCTAGCAAAGAACTAGACTAATACAAATACAGGTGGTTTTGAAGCCACTCAACCCAACTAATACAAAATTTTGGGTTTCGATACTTTAACCAATTAAAAGAATACAAAATAATATTTGTAGCTTATAGTAAACTGTTAAAACAATATATCAGTTGGCCATTTCATTTTGTTATATCTATCAAGGATAAAGACAACTAGACAAGAATAACCAACTAGCAAAGGTGTAGTAAGCATTGAAATTATTAGGTCACCAGTCACATAGCTTTTCAAGACTAGACTGACATCACATGATATGATACTAAACAAATAGACAAAATATCTATGATCATCAGTGTTATACAGATCAAGTATGTGACTTTTTAAAGGGAAGGAGCTGGCATATGCAAAGATGCATGAACCAAAGGCCGTATGAGATCTACTGCTAGATGTGATGATATCAGGATTCATTAACTATTTAATAGTTAATAGAGCATTTATATGTGCACACGCCTTCATATGTAAACACATAAGTCTAAATAACAACTAAGAAAACACATAACTGTAACTAAAGCATTTAAAAACTCTAAATTCCTTCAAGCTTTCGGTATACACTTTCAAAGAGTTTTGAACTTTCATATAAAATTAAGACCAAAACGGAAGCCCACTACTAGCTCCTTATAGTTGGAAACATGTCACCACAACCCAATCATATTCAAGCAGGTGTGTATTGGTGGTATAAACATCCTACACAACTAAGAGATCTAACTTTTGTTAATAAAAGTACTCACTAGTTTCAGCTGATTTAAATAAAGGTGAATATGGGAAATTTAGCAAGAACTTATGGGTAATAATGAAGATTTCAGAATCAGAAATTAAAATAGGTGATAAGAAACATAGCAGACCAAAGCAGTAACAGTTCAATTTCAGCATATAGCAGCAAAGATGCTGAAGAAAGTTCTAGCACATATGTTCACATTACTGAATCATTAAGCAACAAACATACACCACACATGCAAGTGTAACTTACTGAGTAGGAAGACTGCCAGGTCCACTGAATAACTTGCCAACATTTGAATGTTTCCGATTCTCATCATAAGCAATGCCCCTCCCTGCACCATACCCAAATCCTAGACCAACTCCACATCCAGCACCAAACCCAAAACCAACTTGCAGACCTGGAATTCCAGGACCTAACCCTGCACCTGAAGTAATATTCATTTTAGGTAACCAAAGAACAAATTCCTGATGTATTGAATAACAGATCCCTGATGTAATTGTGAAGCATCAATGGAGCTTTTGTCCCAAATATTGAATAACAGATCCCTGATGTAATTGTGAACCCTAATCTATTTCGAGATAGTAAGACTGGCTAACTAGTGACGTTACGTTGTGTGGGGTTATTTAAAGGGTGTTTGTATTGGCTTATTTGATGGGCTTATTATGAGTTTATCCACTTCGCTTGTGAACTAAAATATGCTATAAGCTCATAAGTCCATCAATAAGCGAAGGCAATACAAACACTCTCTTACTCGAAATTAAGCAAAGTAGCATCACAGCTAGTAAATTACTAAAATAGTATATGAAGTTTGCTCAGAATCAGTAAAATCATCCCTCTTAAAAGTAAACCTAACTTAATTGTCAATGAGAGGAAATATTTGTTAGCATAAAAAATTGCCCCTCTCGAAAACCATACATGCAATTGCTTCCAAAGAATATTCCTCACGTTGATCATTTTACAAGTAGTAAATTAGGTGTTGATTGTGTTTTCATATGTTTCCCAGGCCTTGGATTCATTATTGACTCCACAACCACTTTTTCCAATGTTCTCAAACATGAAAATCGGAAACGCCAACAAACGAACCAAATTAAAAATCAGCAATTTCCAAGTTATATAAATATGGATTTTGATACATATCATCTAGAATGAATTTCCAATTCAAACAAACAAACACCACTTCTTTTTTCCAGTTCTTTAATCAAAACCCTAACCCTAATTACAATCTCTTTCCTTTTCTTTTAAAAACGATTTGATTATTTGATTCTTTTTTATTGAATCTAAATGCGTGTTTTGATCCGACGATACCTGAGTTCACCGGTGAAGGCACTGAACGGAACAAAGATCCCTCTTTTTCTTGATATGCGCCCCAACGGTAACTACGTTTCTTCTCTAATCTGTTACTGGATTATTTGAATGTACGTGTAGATTGGATTTGTTAGGGTTGGGGAGTCGGTTTTAATCTGTTCTATCTCTTAATCGATCCATACATTTGAAACCCTAATTATTATTCTTAGGGTTTCTAATCGATCCTGTTCCATTGATTTCTTTAGTCGGTACCTGACAAGTCTCAGATCCCTCTTTCTAACGGTAACTTTTCCGTTTTATATATACTCCCTAACAACAAACTAAAGGGGGGCAATGTGATTTATGTTAAATCCTTTTACTTCTTAACCTTTTATATTTATGTTCGAAAAAGACATTATATGGACTGGATTAAAAGGATCGGTCATCCGAAAATTAGGATTCATTTCTTGTAGCAAATATTCACTTGTGGCATACCAGATCTCGATCGATTGACGTAATTTTTCTACCGCGTGTACATTCCGATAATGATGGTGTTTTTCCAAAATAAAACTTTGTTGTTCAGCGTAGGGGTGTTAACGATCCGAGCCGAGTCGAGTTTTGACCTAAACGAGCTAGGCTCGTTTAATAACTACTCGGCTCGAGCTCGGCTCGAGCTCGAATAAATTTTTATAAATTGGCTCGAGCTCGAACTCGAATACTTTTTTGTTGTTCGAGCTCGAGCTCGAAGCTCGTTTAAAATTTTTTAACTTTTTTTAATCATACGATAAACTAACTTTCAACAATGCTCGTATTAAAGGTCGAGTTTGATAGGCTCGTTTATTAACTCAAGCTCGAAAGCCGTTTACAATTATAAAAAGTTGTTCTAGTGCTGAAACTAAAATTTAAAAGCTCAACAATGCTCGTTTATATTTTTAACTTTTTCATAGCATCGTAAAAACTCTCAAAATACACTTTTACTAAATAATAGAAAAGTGAGTTGAAAGTAAAAATGTCTATGTGTTTTTCACTTTATAGTGGTATTCATGTTGGCATATTTCTTTCCTTGACCGATGTGGGATGCTAATATACAATTTGGATTTCTTTCGTTAGTTTTTCTTCTTTCACGTACAAGAAAATAATGGCAAATATCTTGAATGAATGGTTATCCATGTAGTAGTTAATAAGTATATATATTCTTGAAATTCCATGTAAATATCTAATTTTTTGTTACTAATTTCTCACTTTATAGTATGTACCAGATATAGATTATGTTAAGAGTATAATACATGGGACATGTTTGTTAAGGCAATTCGACAAGTTGATTATAACAATTAGACATTAATCTAATTTATTGTATTAAAACATACAATCGTCTCTCTCCCCTAGGGGCGATTTCCGGCCACCCCTCCCCTATTCCGATCTGTACAAAAACATCATCAAAACCGCCTCTCTATTATTCATATAATATGCAATCAGTTTCTGTTTGATGTTAATCTATAGGAAGAGGTGTGTCATGCTTATTGTTTCACCAAATCTAATGATAATCGCTGCCTTTTGTTAAACCCTAATCGATCTTGTAGTCGGTTCTTTTGGAATCGATCTATTATTAGGGTTATAGTATCGTACACTATTTTTATGATCTCATACCAATTCTATATATTCACTCCTGTCGATTTCATAGTCGATCTTTTATATTGGTATTAGATCTTGTTTGCCGAANTTTTTTTTTAAATCAGGGTGTTATAAGTTGGTATGAGAGCCTAGGTTTAAGCGAACTAGGTACATTAAGTAGGTACTTAGACTTAAACTTAAACTGTGAACAGAGCTAAAGATATAAAAATGGTCATGACAAACAAAGACATAGGTGGGTTGGGATGAGAGTGAGATGCCTGAATATGAGATGCTTGCCGCGATCTATTATTTTTCCAATCAACTAATGTGACTATTATATAACGATTATTGTTTGCTTGACTTCCTTTAAACACTCGCAAAATCGTGACTTGTTGATAAGTAGGAAAACGAAAACATAAAGATAACTTATATAGAGATGTTTTGAACTTTGTGTGCAACCAAAGAACTAGTATGAGCATTTGAAAATAGCTATATGTATTTAGTATTGGTTGACGTTAAGGAATGGTGAATACGAGAAGTAAATAAGGAAATTCATACTTAGTACATAAAAGGATTATGTTACATGGTTAATTATGGACATAGAATAAAAGTATTTTATGGTCAGTTTACTATAATGAGGATTAAGGAGTATGGCTGACTAATATAGGATTACTTATCCTTATTAGGTGCTTTGATGATTAGTGAGTGATTTATTATATTGATGAGTAATCTTTATGGTTAGACATATATTTATACCTCGAAGCAAGAAAAAATAAATAAAACATGATCAAGAATTGTAGACATAGCTGACATACCTAGTTTTTTTTTTTTTAAAGATTGCCTCGCATAAAATGGTGGAGCTTCGAGATTTGGAGTCATATAAATTTATACGAGGCCAAGTGTGACTAATAAAAGATTTGATTAGTTGCGATCATACATCTAAAAATGGATTAAGTATAACAATAATTAATTTGCCAAAAAAAGTTAACGTGCATTTAAAGCTTATGTCAACTTGTCGTACAGTATGTGGTTACATAATTGTCAAGAGTGTTATAAATATAGTATAAAGATCAATAACTATGGCAACCAAGATATCTGACCTTAAGCGTGACATGTAGAGTATAGTTAGTTCAGCTTATGGTTTATAAGTTTATGGTTGTGTGACCTAGGTATAGAAATGGCAAACACGAGGAGATCAAATTTGAATCAGGCGGGAATTCAAAGGGATGGAGAAGAAGCTAGTGTGACTGCACCTAATGAAACACAAAATNCATACAATCGTCGTATGAAAAGAAAAAAAAATACAATCCTCCTCAAGATTACACGATAATGAAAACAAGTTTTAAGACCAATCACCTATTCAAGACTAAATCTTTTTAGTAAATTCGATTCGCGGTAGTTTCACAAATTCACCAACAACCACACCAAAGTTCCTTGTTTAATCAAACTACATAGGAAATAGTCAATACAAAAGGTAGTCGATCATAGACAAAAAGGCTACAACTAGTTGAATAACAATTACCCTTTCGACATATGACACTATTAACAACCAATCAAGTTTGATAAACAATTGTCAAATGAAACTTAAGCACAATTGGCTCATAGTATTAGCTTGAAACTGATTAAAAAGATAGAGCATTGATTGACATGCCTAATTCGTGCGCCTAATTATATGTCTAATCTTATGTGGCATTATTCTATTGGTGATAGTAGATGAACTCACTTCAACAAAAACCAATAAAACACTTCCACATCATTTTAGGCATACAATTATGCACATATTTAAGCTCCCCACACACACACCCCTACCTACCCACCCACCCTACCCCACCCCAATCATTTTCCAAAACACATATGTCAGAAAACTAAGCAAAACCTTATACCACAAACATCATCCAAACAAGTGCACAAAGGCACTAGCCACTCATGGCAACCAAAGTCACAATCATAGAAAGTTTGATGCTTGAAAACACGATTAAGAGGTCTTACAAAATTGTAATAAAGATTACAAGTGATGAAGGCAATGATGCCTTAAGATTTGGTTACAATTCCTTGTTGTTCTTGACCTTGGAATGGTGTGTTCTTGCTCCTCAATGCTCCTACGATTATTTTGTGGTTTGAAGGCTGGGAAATGGCTTTGAGAGAGTTGGTATATGAGTTGTTGATAGAATGAGCTCTCGTATTTAAACTTTAGAAGATACACATTGAACTCTTCAAGTAAAAATGATTTTAAGTATTACTCAAATAGTTTTTGAGACGTTTGTTAAACAAAAAACGAATAATTATTAACACCTAATTGAATTCAAAATGATGATATGGACTTAGGGCAAAGGATAATGTTAGCTATGACAAAGTTTCAATCATTCTCTTAGGTTTTATATGTAACCATTGTAATAGTTTAAGGTTTGGATGTAAGTTTATGTTACGTTTGTACATGTTAGGTTAACGTCTCGTGACTAATATGTGGTCACGAGACACATTTATGTCTAGCAAGAATCGCAAGACTCTATATGTAATAGGAAAAGATTGGTAGACCTAAAAGACATGACTAATTTTGTGCCTAACTTATGTGTCATTACCTCATTGGATTGTGAAGAAGTGGTTATGGTTGATACAACCACTCAATTGTTGCTCACATGTTTAGGCATAAAATTAGGCATAACTTTCAGGTGCGTCAATCATTTCTCTATGTAATAACGCCTCGCTAGTTGAGGTGTGGAACTCATAGTGTATCATCGGTTATTTCGGTTAATACGAAAGTTAGCACTAAAATTATTTAAATGGAATATCAAATGCATGATGCTCAATAATATATTTAACATGCAGTTTATTGAATTTAGACTTATATTAGTAATTTATCCATATGTGAGTATGTACTTTTATACAAGTTACCATACTATCCATGAGTTGGTGATACTGGATAAAAATTTAGAAATAGATTTTAGATTTTATCCTACATTGGATTAGGGAGCAAAAGCAACCAAATGAAAGGGGCTATATAAACAAAAGCCTAAGAAAGTAATACCGTAGACTGGTGCTATCTCATTTCATTTATGCTAGTAAAATGCAATATATTATTAGTAATCGTTTTGAGTTCAAATTAAACGATTATTAAATATCTTAAATTAAATTAAAGAATTTTGTTAAGTATTTGGCTCGATTAGCTCGTTCGACTCGTTTAGCTTGTTCGACTCGTTTAGCTCGTTCGACTCTAATTAAACGAGTTTTCGAACGAGCCGAGCCGAATATTAGTTTTTCAAGCTCGGCTCGTAAAACTAATCGAGCTCTAATTCTTGTTCGAGCTCGAGCTCGGGCTCGAGAACTATCAAGCTCGAGTCGAGTTAAACGAGCTCGAGCTCGAGTAGCTCGTTAAAAGCTCGACTCGTTAACACCCCTAGTTCAGCGTCTTGAACTAGCCATCTTTTAGAAGGTATTGTTAAAAGATCATCAATTCCTAATGAAATGGATGCGGCGGTAGCTTGTCGGAAACCCAGAGTCTTTACTTGATCCAGGATATGTGATGTATATCCTATTCCATATTGATCAATAAATCGACTAATAAGTCATGATCATTAACTCCTTTTACTTGCTAACTTTACATTTACATGTCCTTTAATAACAAAATTTTTTTTAAATGGACCATAACTAGTACATGTTTACAAAAATAAACTTCGCATATGTCTTTTACGAAAATAAACTTTTTTATATCATCCGTTAGATTTAACTCATGACAACTTTTAAACCCTACATGTGTCTCTCGTTCTTTTAGGCGATTGAAAAGTGACTGAAATTTTGGGTGATTATTGGGGTGAAGAGTGGGCCGATTAAAGCACTTCCTAGGCGATCAAACTTTTCGGGCGAGGAGTGGGGAAATTAAAGCCCTTCTACGCGAGACCTGGGCGAATAAAAAATGATATGCGAGATGCTAGGCGAATATAAGCACCTAGGCGAGTGTTGGGCGTACAACAAAAATTCTACGCGAGCCAAAATTGGTTTTCACATATTGATACTTATTACTAGTAACATGTCTAGAGTTACTATTTTCACATCAGATGTATAATATTTTATACATGAGTTATAGGTTGTTATTAGAAAAAGGGTTTGGATCTAGTAAATATTACTTTGGAAACTTCATATCCTATTTGATAGTTCCTAAGAAATGGTCGATGCATCTTTTCAAAGATTCGGTTTGCATTTTATTGTCAGAGTTCATTTTGGTACTTGATTGATTTTTGGTCCAATCTAGTAATTTGTGTTGCATATTGGTTTGCATTGGTAATTGACTTTTTTAATAATTTGGCTAATTAATAAGTTTACGAGTTTCATCTTTATATATAACGAGGGAGGCGCATTGTGTCGGGGGTGTCATTTCGGTTTTCTCATTTGTTATGTGCTTAAGTTTATCGAATACAGTGGTGTTTATGTTGATGTAGTTATCTTCTGCCGAAAGAAATCTCTGCCAATCCTCCAAGCGAGTAGCCCTAGTCAAACGATCCACTACAACTCCACTCGTGTTCTCTTTCCTACCTGTGCGCAGAAATCTCGTTACTAGTATATGAAGGTTTAATCCCACTTCCACACAAGAACATCTAAGCCAAGAAACCACTCGTACGCTGATGCTAAATCTTGACCTGTTGACTCGCTAAACACTTCGTCACCAATGCAGCCATTACCATCCTCATTCCATCCCATCGAAATTCTGCTTCAGGACTTACATATTAGTATAACTAAGATGAATAGAGTAATTAGAATTGTGCGCTTCCATCAAAACCGTTTCCTTCAAGTCTTCTAACCTAGATAATCTTCTACCATCTTGCTCCTGAGCTTCTTCATGTCTGCCACAAATCACTCCCAAATCATGCGTCGGATAGTTAGCCTCATATGGATCTAGCTGAAATGATCCATAACCAATAATCTTCCAGTGTTGCATAAGGACATAGCTAAATCTCCTTCCTCCTGTGTAGAAACAAATCTCTTCTCAGCTTCTCAGAATTCTCCTCTCGTTTTTCATCCCAACTAAATTTTACTCTTCGAGAATATTACATAGAGCTTCTTCTAACGTAGAAATGTCAAAACAAAATACGAAGATGATCCTCGTGTTACTCTTTCATCTCTAAACATACCAATATGTCATAAGGGAAAACTAATAATTTCACTTAGGTTATGGAACATTTTGGGCAGTGGGACGCACAAAATTAATTTGTACACTCAAAGATCTTTCTGTGAGCGTAAAAACCGGGTCATAACTCTTTACATGTTAGGAGAACCGAGCTTGACATGTTGGAAAATCATATTTAAAACCTAATATACTTAAGAACTAGGGCTTGTAAAACCTTTCTAAAATGGCAACTTTAGTCCTTTTCCTTTAATAAATTCTATAAATGCCAAGTAGTAAGGTATAATCTATGTGTAAACTTTACAAAACTCATGTGCATTCATACGTTGTTATTTACTCGACCTAAGGCGCGACTTATATTCTAGGTTACTTCTAAGACTTTTCTCGGCTTCTCGTTAGCTCATTTATTGTAACTTTGTATCATTTGCTTAAGGTGTGTTTATAGCCCCACTTTACTTGTTTAATCGTTTTATAAACTCTTTCGGGTAGATACATGCTACGTTTTACTAATGTGTGGAAAACTAGAAGGGGGGGGGGTTGAATAGTTTTACGTCTTTTTAATTTACAAAAACTTTGTTTATGAAAACACCAATCCGAACTTTATATGATACCAAAAGACTTGCACAATTATAAACTACGACATCAACAAGTATATAATATGACAAGTATGTAAGTAAGTATGTAAAAAGATAGAGATGGAAGAATGGCACCGTGAGACAAAGGATTTATAGTGGTTCGGCTACGAATCTCCTCTTCGTCCTACTCCACTCCCCGAGCACCTAACTCGGGAGTTTTCTTCACTATGTCAACAAGCTCCCTTATGGCGGAGAAAACCTTACACGACTTTTGCTTACACCAATTTACGACACTAAGCTAAATGTCGGGTCCTAATCCTAGCTAGAACCAATCTCACAACACACCACAACTTATCACTACTTCTTCACTACTTGTACACACCTCAACTTCTTCACTACTACACACCACTTCACTACTTCACTACTTAATCTTCTTCTCTACCCAACTTCTATTCACAACTAGCTTTCCTAAAACTACTTACTATAAACACTACACAACTTCACAAATGCTATACACAATATACACAACAAATATACACTACTTCTTAAACTTGAGGTTGAAGGAGTATTCTTCTCTTGCACTTTGGATGAGGATGGATGAGGAGGGATTGAATCACTTGAAACAAGGATTAATAATCTAATGATCAAAGGGTTTTAGAAGATGTTTAGAGAGATTTAGATCTGAAAATTTCCGTGCAAGAGGTGAGAAAAATACCAGGTTTGAGGTGGTATTTATAGGAGAAAATTTCTGACAGATTCTGACAGAGGAGCGTGGCCGGCCCCCTTAATTCATGGCCGCCCCCCTTAAAATTAAGGGGGCCGCCCAGCTGTAAAGGCCAGAAAATCTGTCTTTTAGTGGGGAAAGTTTATTTGGTGAAAAACTAACTGATTTTGGTTAAAAATTTGAATTCATATATTTAGTATGATTTAAACATTTTCTTTTATTACCAAAAGTGTTTTTCAAAAATATATAATATGTTTATATAATTTAATAAACTTTATAATAATTAATTAAATACCCCTTTGATCATGAGATGTATTAAGCACTTGTTTATTCATACCTTAAGTGATTAAGTTGGATAAAATGATATAAAGTAGCATAATACTTGTTTACGTAGTAATCTTACATTTAATGATTTTACATTTTGTGATCGTCAAAACGTAGAAATATCGAAAAATATAAATAACGTTTTTATGCATTATTTATGTCAACAATCTCCCCCTTTTTGATGATTACAAAATCTAAACTCATTAAACAAAAAATTAGTATATATACAAGTATTATTATGAGTTTATATCAATTCTCCCCCCTTTTGTTAGCATCAAAAAGGTTATCCCGATTAGTTCGTAGTCTCCCCCTTGACGTATACTCCCCCTTGTTTTGAGGTCATAAAAGACATCGAGATATGGAATGCTTGCAAAAATATTTAGAGAGCACAATATATATATATATATATGTATATATATATATGTATATATATATATATATATTGTGCTCTCTAAATATTTTTGCAAGCATTCCATCTCTCGATTTCCTTTATGACCTCAAAACGAGGGGGAGTATACGTCAAGGGGGAGCTCCAAGTATATCGGGATAACCTTTTTGATGCTAACAAAAAGGGG
>LBNU01039441.1:90641-108247 GCA_014162995.1 Artemisia annua
AAACAAATGTGGAGTAAAGATTGCTTCGACTCTTATGGAACACAAATAATCCTAAGAAACAATCTTTAGTCTCCTTGAATTAAATTTGCTTACTTCTAAATGTTATATATACGTATACATTAGATTATATACTTATAGATAACGAGAGTAAGACTATTATGCATGATTTTAGAAAAACGTTTTTATCATTATTCAACAATGAGTTTTCCTAATCGAGAGAATGTTTTGGAAAAGAATTGAGGTTTTTATTGAAAGTATAATTATGCAAATAAAATATCTCAATTCCTTATTTTGTGCAAAACAGAATCCTAGACTCAGATTTGAGAAGAAAGAAAGAAAACAAAGAAACTTTTTACCATCAGATGGCCGGCCCCCTTAAATAGAGGCCGGTCCCCTTAATTTTAAGGGGTCCGCCCATCTGACACTTAAAAGTGTCCAGAATTTTGAAAATTTCAGAAAGTTTTGATTTTTCAAGAAAATTCAATCAATTTGTTCCATCATTCCTAATCCTAAACGCAAGTGGTTAAATAATTCACGCTTAAGGGGCTTAGTGAATATGTCGGCAATGTTTTCTTCTGAAGCTACCTTTTCTATAGTGATGTTTCCTTTTTCTACATTATCCCTAAGGAAGTGATGGCGTATTTCTATATGTTTAGTCCTAGAGTGTTGAACGGGATTCTTACTTAAGTCTATAGCTCCTTTGTTATCGCACATAATGGGAATATTTTCTAACCTAATGTCATAGTCTACGAGAGCTTGCTTCATCCATAATGCTTGTTGACATGCCTTTCCAGCGCTTACGTATTCGGCTTCGGTGGTAGAAATAGCAAGAGCGGTTTGCTTCTTCGAAAACCAAGATGTTAGACAACATCCCATAAACGTGCAAATACCGCTAGTGCTCTTTCTATCTACGTAGTCTCCCGCATGATCCGAATCCGCATAGACAATGGTTTCTATGTCGGATCCCTTAGGATACCATAATCCTAAGTGTATAGTGCCTTTAATGTATCGGAAGATACGCTTAACCGCTTCTAGGTGAGAGGTTTTGGGATCCTCTTGAAAGCGAGCACAAAGGCAAACATTATACATGATATCGGGTCTACTTGCCGTTAAGTATAGTAAACTTCCTATCATTCCTCTATACTTAGTGTTATCTACGGACTCACCTTCTTCATCTCTTGTGAGTTTGATTTCCGTAGACATAAGTGTCTTAAGTGGTTTAGAGTCTTCTAGGCCAAATTTCTTAAGCATTTCCTTAATGTACTTAGATTGGTTAAAAAATATTTCATCTTCTAATTGTTTTATTTGTAGTCCTAAGAAGAAGTTTAATTCTCCCATCATACTCATCTCAAACTCATCATGCATGATTTTAGCAAATTCATCACACATTTCTTGACAAGTTGAGCCAAATATAATGTCATCGACATATATTTGAACAATGATAATATGTGGGTCACTTCTTTTAGTGAAGAGAGTGTTGTCTACCATTCCCATGGAATAATTATGTTTAACCAAGAATGCCTTTAGTCTATCATACCAAGCCTTTGGAGCTTGCTTAAGACCATATAAAGCTTTCTTTAGTTTATAAACATAATCAGGTTTTGCGAAGTCAATGAATCCTGGAGGTTGTGCCACATATACCTCCTCATTGATAAAACCGTTAAGGAATGCACTCTTCACATCCATTTGGTATAACCTAAAGTCTAGGGCGCAGGCATAAGCTAAAAGGATTCTAATGGATTCTAATCTAGCTACGGGGGCATAGGTTTCGTCATAATCAATTCCTTCTTGTTGATTATAACCTTGGGCGACTAACCTAGCTTTGTTCCTAGTTACTATTCCATTCTCATCTAATTTATTCCTAAATACCCACTTAGTTCCTATTATGGTCACATTCCTAGGATTTGGGACTAGTTCCCAAACATCATTTGTTTTGAATTGATTTAATTCTTCTTGCATAGCCATAATCCAACTTTCATCCTTTAAGGCTTCATTTATATTCTTAGGCTCTATTGTTGACACAAAACAAAAGAAGTTATTTTTGTCTTGCGCTTGTGATCTAAGTGTTCTTTGGTTTAGGTGACCTATGATGTTGTCTAATGGGTGTGACTTGGATTCCTTAATATTTACAACTTCGTTTTCTTCTAGATTTTCTTCTTCAATATCGTTTCCTAAGGGTTTTGATTTACTAACCTCAATAGCTTCTTCCTCTATAACATCATCATCTTCTAAGGGTAATGTCTTAGGTGGTGGAGAAGTTTCATCGAAGGTTACGTTTAATGATTCTTCTACTTTCATAGTATGTTTATTTAGGACTATATATGCTTTACTATTTTGCGAGTATCCTAGAAAAATTCCTTCATATGACTTAGGGTCGAACTTAGTAAGATAATCCTTTGTGTTAAGAATAAAACATTTACCTCCGAATACCTTAAAGTAGCCTATGTTTGGTTTTCTACCTCTTAATAACTCATAAGGAGTTTTTCCTAGTATTCGTCTAATGGACACCCTATTAAGTATGTATGTTGAAGTATCTAAGGCATGACACCAAAATTTTTGTGGGATAGATTGTTCATTTAACATAGTTCTACTCATTTCTTGTAGAGTCCTATTTTTCCTTTCTACTACTCCATTTGATTGAGGTGTTCGTGGAGCGGAAAAGTTGTGAGATATATTCCATTTAAATCACAATATTTTCCGAATTGTACTTCGTTATCGAATTCCCTACCATGGTCTGTCCTAATTGAAACTATAGAGCATCCTAGCTTATTTTGTATCATTTTACTAAATGTCAAATTTTTCAAAGGCCTCGGTTTTATCGCTTAGGAACCTAGTCCACGTGTATCGTGAATAGTCACCTACTATAACTAACATGTAGCGATTGCCACCGTAGCTCCGCACCGCGGATGGACTGAAGAGGTCCATATGAAATAGTTCTAAGCATCTAGTGGTGGATACTATATTCTTAGCTTTATGACTAGCATGTGCTTGTTTTCCTATTTTACAGGCATCGCAAAAGTGTTGATTATACTTTAGGCTAGGCAAGTTTCTAACTAGTTCCTTAGACACCAATGATTGTATTTATTGCATGTTTGCATGACCTAATCTCCTATGCCACAAAGTGGAGTTTTCGTCTAAGGTTGCTAGGCATATCCTATCTTCCAATTTGTCTCCTAGTTTCATGACATATACGCCGCCTTTCCTAATTCCTCTACCTATGAGTTTATCATCCTTAATAATTACACTATTCTTATCGGTAAAGGTAACCCTACACTTATTGTCACATATTTGTCCTACACTAAGCAAGTTATATGTTAAGTTATCTACATGTTCAACATTTTCAATAGTTAGGGAGTCTTGAGAAATCGTACCTTTGCCTATGATTTTTCCACGACGATCACTACCAAAAATAACATTACCTCCGTTGTATGCTTTGTATGTAGAGAATAGCTTGTGATTCCCTGTCATGTGTCTTGAGCACCCGCTATCCTTCACCCATTCATCGGGCTCCAAATTTATTCCTAGGCAAATTTCATTTGATGCTTGAGCAACAAAACATTCTCCTTTGGTCTTTTTATCTTCATCATCAAATCATTTTCTTCGTGTTGTTTTCCTTTTATCTTGTGCTCTTTGTCGCTTTTTAATGAGTCTTTTAAACTCTTTGACAACCTTTGCATATTCTTCGTCTTCACTTTCGGAACTAGAATCGTCATCGTCATCGTCACTTAGTTCCTTCTTGGTTGGCATCTCTATATAGTCTTCTTGCTCGTTCTTGTCATGGCTCATGTTGTTTTTGGCATCATTACCTACATATAAGACATATGAACTAGAAGCACTTGTACTTACTTCAACTAAGTGTTTGTCTACTATACTTTCTTTTGCTACTAACTCATTTGCAAGTTTTTCTTTGGCTTGACATTCTTCTTGGTGATATTTTGAAAGACTTTTCCACATATCGTTTGCCGTTTGACAAAAAAATATTCTTTCATACTCAACATTTGAAATAGCTTTGTATATAATAAATTTTGCCAAATTATTTTGTTTTTCAAAAGTAGTATTTATTGATTTAATATCACCAATTGAAATGACATGTCAAAGGTCATAATCTATTGATTTCACATAACTTTCGAATTGATTTTTCCATGTAAGAAAAATTGTGGTTTAAAAACAATTTTCCCTTCTAAATATTTTTCCATTTCCATAGATCGATTTCAAGTTTTAAAATACAATATATTTTAAAAATCTTGTTTGATGTGGCTCTTGATACCAATTGTGGAAAACTAGAAGGGGGGGTTGAATAGTTTTACGTCTTTTTAATTTACAAAAACTTTGTTTATGAAAACACCAATCCGAACTTTATATGATACCAAAAGACTTGCACAATTATAAACTACGATATCAACAAGTATATAATATGACAAGTATGTAAGTAAGTATGTAAAAAGATAGAGATGGAAGAATGGCACCGTGAGACAAAAGATTTATAGTGGTTCAGCTACGAATCTCCTCTTCGTCCTACTCCACTCCCCGAGCACCTAACTCGGGAGTTTTCTTCACTATGTCAACAAGCTCCCTTATGGCGGAGAAAACCTTACACGACTTTTGCTTACACCAATTTACGACACTAAGCTAAATGTCGGGTTCTAATCCTAGCTAGAACCAATCTCACAATACACCACAACTTATCACTACTTCTTCACTACTTGTACACACCTCAACTTCTTCACTACTACACACCACTTCACTACTTCACTACTTAATCTTCTTCTCTACCCAACTTCTATTCACAACTAGCTTTCCTAAAACTACTTACTATAAATACTACACAACTTCACAAATGCTATATACAATATACACAACAAATATACAATACTTCTTAAACTTGAGGTTGAAGGAGTATTCTTCTCTTGCACTTTGGATGAGGATGGATGAGGAGGGATTGAATCACTTGAAACAAGGATTAATAATCTAATGATCAAAGGGTTTTAGAAGATGTTTAGAGAGATTTAGATCTGAAAATTTTCGTGCAAGAGGTGAGAAAAATACCAGGTTTGAGGTGGTATTTATAGAAGAAAATTTCTGACAGATTCTGACAGAGGAGCGTGGCCGGCCCCCTTAATTCATGGCGGCCCCCTTAAAATTAAGGGGGCCGCCCAGCTATAACGGCCAGAAAATCTGTCTTTTAGTGGGGAAAGTTTATTTGGTGAAAAACTAACTGATTTTGGTTAAAAATTTGAATTCATATATTTAGTATGATTTAAACATTTTCTTTTATTACCAAAAGCGTTTTTCAAAAATGTATAATATGTTTATATAATTTAATAAACTTTATAATAATTAATTAAATACCCCTTTGATCATGAGATGTATTAAGCACTTGTTTATTCATACCTTAAGTGATTAAGTTGGATAAAATGATATAAACTAGCTTAATACTTGTTTACGTAGTAATCTTACGTTAAATGATTTTACATTTTGTGATCGTCAAAACGTAGAGATATCGAAAAATATAAATAACATTTTTATGCATTATTTATGTCAACATAATGGACACAAGTGATTGAAATTGTTTAATAAAACTGTTATTATTATTACTAACACTAAGTACCGTTTTTCCAGAAGGCCCCATATCATGAACCATTAATTACTTAATGTAAGCGTGAATGCTAGTGAATACGCCTATTGGGATTGATGAATCATGTTTGCATTGATTGGATAAACAACCAGACGCACTGTATTTGAGTGGCTAGGTAACTGGCAAATTACGTACTGGGGCAAGTTGTTATTAATATATCATTCATTGGATACTCTCAGTTAACATTTTATGTGTCATGAGTTTAGTGCAATAATAATTGCTATATGATTATTGTAGCGATTAGAATTGCCTCTTTAAACTTGAAATCTTGTGGTCCATTACTTTAACTATAAACCTATGAATTCCACTCAACAATTTTGTTGACTTTTTAGCATGTTCATCTCAGGTCTGTAAGGCGATAGCATGGTTGGAGCATTAGAGTCTTTGGCATTTTTGGAAGGCTCTATTTTATTAATGATTTTCGTTAGATAACATTTTTGCAAAACATTATGTATTATTGTATTTTGGGGCCTATTATCGTTATACTCTGGTTATTTATCGAGTGGAATACTTTTCAAAACTTCTCATTTAGAGTCGTTTTTATGACTATGTGCTATGAATTAATACCCCAAGTTGACTTCCGTTGCTATCCTGAAATTGGGGGTGGTACACTCATCATCATGGATTTTCAACTTGGCTTACATATCATTTGTAAATATTTTCTAAAATTATTTCTATTTGTTGTGGAACTTGAGTACTTGTTGTGTTTAAACTATGACTTGTTTTATTAAATCAATTGATATGACTTTTTAAACGACTCATATAGAGGTCTTTCTTTATACTCTTGCCTTTGTGCTATGAATGTTACGCCCCTGTTACCTTTCCGCTGTGATATTTTAAGGGTGTGACAGATTGGTATCAAAGCCGAGGTTATATAGAACTAGGTTGCATCATTAGGACTTAGACTATAACGGTTGCATCATGACATTTTGAGGTTGTGATAACTATGATGATGATGATGAAGACGAAGTTGGTCCACTAACTAAATAGATGGCTAATTTTTGTAGTGATATTGGTATTAATCCTCGTGGTTATATTAGATGATAGTTAACTTTGTGAGTCAAATATAAGCTAGTGGTTTTTATTAGTTTACGTTAGGTTTTGTTTGAAGCACAATTGGTGCGTTTGTTTTTGCCTGTAAAAGGCTGAAATGTGGGATCGACTCACATCCGTTGTACTTAAAAGTTTTTTGATGTAATATATTTACCAAGTGTAAAAACCTTTTACCCAAAAGTTGTTAATATATTATAACAATATGTTCATGTTTTCCTTATCTAATAACGAATCACATTAATTTGCGAAAACCAATCTAACTATTACGAATTCTTACTAAACTATACTATAACAATCTTACAACTCAACACTTATCCAAAATATAAAAACACCCTAAGCAAAAAAGTTATCTCAAAACCCCATGAAGATCTAAAACTAGTATCCTTAAAACTAAATTCAACAAAGTTAAAAAAAAAAAAAAAAAAAAAAAAAAAAAAAAAAAAAAAAAAAAAAAAAGGGTTTACATACCCTACCATCAAAGGTTGATACATATAAATAAACACCTTGATATAAGGCCAATAACTTGAGAGAAATATAATCACTACATTGTGGTCACATAAATCTCCATTTCTTGTAATAATCATATTGCTCCTAATTTGTGGTCACCTAGGCTGTTTAAAACCTTTTCAACAGTTCTAGTGACTTAGTAAATAATTGGGTGATTAGTTTCTAATTTGTACTTCTTATGAAAAAAGAAAAAAAATAGAAAAGTACTTAGAGGCGATAATCAATTTGGTAAAAAAGATAACCGAAAATAAAGGCAACTTGAATATATTTTGAAACTTTGACATAATTTCACAATTACAGATACCTAATTCAGCAATAAGATTATGCCTATATTCTTTATAATTAACGCCATGTTGAGCCGCAATCTTCAAGTTCATTCTAGAACAAGCAGCACCATTTCTGCATGATCATAATTAAAGCACAATTATTTTTTAAAGTGGGCTTAAACTGGTCGGGTTTGGTTGACATGTTACCTTTTATTTGAATTTCATAGATAGTTAATGAATTAAATCTTATAAGAATATATAACTGTATCATTGTATGATAAAATATCCGACCCATTTGATTCATTCCTATTCCACCACTTATTTGTTTTGTTTACCTGTTAGACCGGTTATCATATTATCATTCAAGTCATCCATTTTCTTATGCACAAGTTATAATTATCACCTAACTAATAAAACGATCTAAAAAATGTGAAAAAGGGATGCATACCTTGGTGCTTGTGGTATCATTTTTTGGAATGTTTGAATTACATGAAGGCTGGAAGATGACTGTAAAACCTTCTCCAGATTTTGGGTCCTTTTCATCACACGCCCCAAACATTGGCACTGATGTTGATCTATGTGACTGTCAATATGTAACAAATTTTGATACTTATTTACCTTATATGAGTTAGGACTATTATTAAACTAATAAATAATATGATAATAAGATCAATAAACTAGAACACATCATATAAAAATGATGTACCTAAATAACATGCATACTTTATTTGTAAGGTTAGATTTGCCATGTAGCTCTTTGAATGTTTGGACATATAATTGGAATATGTTTTCTTAAAATTGCCAGCGGAGATGGGCTAATTGAAGGGTACAATAAGCCGGGTTAGGTGAACCTACAAGAGTTTTATCTAATAGCTTATCTTATATACTAATAAACACGTTTTTTAGCCGACCCATAATTAACTTCTTCTAAAAATATCTTACATCCTTCGATTGACAAGTGTCACCTATACAATTTTATAAAACTAATTAAAACTAGAGATTTGCTATACAATGCCCATTAGACAATAATTAAGATAAATATAAAAAGAAATTTGGACTTTATTAAATTAAAAATCACATACATTTAAAGTAATTTGTATGTTCATTTATTAAGAACTATTGATATATAAATACTTCAATTATTTAAAGAATATGCTATTTAATATTCCTTAACAAAATAAGAAAAGTTTTATCAAATAAATAAGGAAACTCATTTCAATTTAACTACTCAACCGTTCTGCTCATTCAGTCATTTAAAATCTATCATAAAAGTGAAATGTGAAAACTTAAACTAATAAAAGAAATAATGAAAACTTAAACTAATATAGGAAATGTTGAAAGTCTGAAACTACCAAGTTTTTGTAGTACAAGATTGGCAACGGTCGCCGCATTGCAGGCGTGCCTGTTTATTTCGTCAAATGTTTTTTCCATACCAATGTATGAATCCTGTTTCTGTGAAATCTCACTATAGATCTTTACCTGAGGATGTTTAGTCGTAGGCCCTTGTCAATGAACTCATTGGCAAAATTTCTAGCATATTCTAGTGAGCTAATATGAAGCTCCATGTTATCAATGGTAGAATTTGGGTAGCCCTTGATTATGGTTTCCTTGCAATTTGCAGCGGGTTCCAACTTCAGCACTGCCCATACCAATATTGAAGCAAAATGGGTAAGTTGGTGACTTAAACTTTTTTGAATAAATTAATCGTCAAACCATGGACAGTGTTTAAACAATTTAGAAATCCTACCCAATATCCTAAGAAAGTCCCATCGAACTCATGAAATTTAGTATCTCTACACAGCCCGACACCATAAGTTAAAAAAAGATCTAACTTGATCATAATATTGAATAGTAATGAAATTACCCGCTGAGGTTGTTGAACTTGTTTACTCTTTTATTTTCCAACTGGGGAACGGCTCGAAACAGGGGGATCATTCCCTGTAACATGTAAATGCATGTATCGTCAGTAATCAGGTTTGCAACATGTTAGCACGCCAATTATATATCTTAAAGTATGAAAAGTAAGTGTAATAGTCTTTAAATCACTTACTACAACAATCATACACCATCTGCACTGAATGAGCTACGACTCATTGAACCTTTTGAAGTTTGATGACACCTGACCTAGAAGAGGTGGGTCGAACCTAAAGTCGGTAAAACACACAATAACAGCAGTTTTAGAGAATTGATTTGGACAGTCGCCTAGATGAAGCATGGGATAAAATAGAGAATTGTCTTCATGTAATTACTCATATCAACTTGATATGATTCTACATGGTTGTGTACTGTAACATGTTTTGAGTATCACCGGGCTAGATAAGTACCTCAGCCCAAGGGAAATTCCTAATGGCTGCAAAAGCTAGTGTCACAGCAGAGTTCATGTGAGCGAGCAATAAAAACTTACCTAAACTATTCGGCTGTAATGAAGCAACCAATTTTGCATGGAATACTTACATAAAAGCACCTACCCATGTTCTGTAGCAGTTCATTTGCCATTCCAATTTCCAACAGCAATAGGTAGCCATTCTAAAATATCCACAACTAATATTGCAACAGCTTTATAATGAACTACCTATTGCTATTGCAAAATGGATACCTTATAGATGGATAAGGTTTAGCTGCTGTAGTTTACCACTGGGCCAACATTGTACCTACAAAATGAGGAGTGTATGAGTGTATGAAAAGTGAAACAGAATTAATAACACAGGCTATACGCTTCTGTCAGTGAAATGTTTGTTAATAGCGTAAACCCGTTAAATTTTCAATAAGCAAATAAATTTTCTTCATACAACAACTGATGACCTGCAAATGTTGGAGAGAGAACTGTCACATCCATTTCCATTTCTATCGTTTCGTGCGACACATAACTGCCTTGCAACCTTCTGTAATAACAACACATTTGAAAAAGTGAATATTTCAAACAAAAACGGTTATTCGTTAAAAACAAAGGACGAAGGGCAACAGCTCTTATATGAATTTCAGAAAATTATTTTTTCTAAAAGTTTCTAGAACGATTATGTAGACACATGATCTGGTAGTGTACCTTCTACAATCGAAGAGGAATGTTGTCAAGGGCCGTTTGTGCTTCTCACCTGAGCTAATCGTAGCACAAAACAGCAACATCGCTTTAGCCAGATAAGTATATGTAAAAATTAAACCGTATTAGAGTAAATAAGAAATAACCGAACCAACCTTTTCTGGTTTAAGGTAGTCTGCCGATGTGGTTTGGTGTAGCAACAGGCCTCGTTCATTCAAAGACGCATCATTTATAACTTATATCCATAACTTACGATAGAAGGATGGAGAACATTCATTCAAATGACATATGTCATTGTCTTCCATCTCACACAACAATTCATCAGCTGTAAAAGACAACATAAAAACAGTGTGTTAAGGTCGATTTATTTTTTGAAGAAAAGATGCAATGATAACCAAAGAGAAAGGCATCTAACATACATAAGAGATCTTTATCACTGTATTAAAATAGGTTACGTTTTCCTTTACCAGCTTTTGTTGGAGTTATGGGCCCACGGGCATCGGTATGGTCTGAAATAAATGCACATGTATGTTGTATGTCTGGTTTCGTCGCATGACCTGAAAGCAAAAAAAATTGTAAGAAACGACACAATCAACCATTGGCAACCAATCTTAAAAATAAAAAAGAAGAAAAACAGAATTTTACTAATACTCATAACAACTGTGCATAGGTTGTTAAAAATAATCTTATAAAGGCCATAAATTTTTTAAAGAACTAATAAGTTCATCAAATTGCCTTTTCAATCTCCTTGGAATACATCACCTACAAATATTTTAAAAAAAAAGGAGAAAAACCAAAAACAAAAAAAGAAAGTAACATATGAAGCTTTGCTCACCCTAGGACAACATACGACTGCCGCATCTTGACTACATTCCTCGCCGTAGTGCATTTTCCTGTTCCTCTCATTATTTTTGTAATTACTATATTAGCTCTCCGAATCCTTCACCATTTTCACTTTCAATTTTTGTTTATCAAGAGCCTACGAAAAAGCATCAGTTACTTGCGTTCTGAATCACAAAAATTGTCACACGACCCAAAAAAGTGCATTTATACATGACAGTGTATCTATGTTAATTTTTATAAGCTTACATTACCACTTTCGTCCTCAGCCACCACTACATTAGCTTTGTAACAATTAGGTTTCTTTATCTACACTTTTGTCACAAAAAACTTATCAACATATTCGAGCCACATATAGCAACCACTCACCCCAAAAGTTAATCCCAAACACCCCAAAAAGTCATCACACTCTATCATTCCACAAAACCCTCGAATTTTATAACAAAATCCTAATTGTAAGAAAACCCTAATTATAACAAAACCCAAAATTGAAAGCAAAGTGTATATGAAAATCAAAAAACTAAAACAGATAACTAACCTGAAACATACGATTTATAACACTCTACTTTGAAATATTCATCCCTTTCATCTCCATCTTTAAGCTAATGAACCTGCCACATCCTTCGATCATCATCAACAGGAGCAGATACTTGTGGAACGAATGAAGCCTGCCACATCCTTCGATCATCATCAGCAGCAGTAGTGATTTGTGGAACGTTCTAGGTTGGCTGGATCTATGTTTCTGCGTTTATCTTATCATCATCATCAATATACGTAGCAGTGATAAATGTGGGTTTGTACAAATACGGGAACGGGCCAGAATAAAGTGGGCTTTGTCGGCTAATTTCGTGGGCTAGGTTTTGGCGGGAAAAAAGATATAGAAACGGCGTCGCATGTATCCAGTTTTAATATAAACTATAATTTTGTTTATCTTTTCTAGCTTTCGTTAGATCATTTTTATTTTTTTAAGTTAAGTCATTTTATGTAACCAAAATATCACTGCAACTATCTGCAGCTAAAAGTGGCAATTCGGGTCGGGTTTGGGTTAACAGGTTGGCGAGTCAGAAAACCCAAACCCGAACCTGACCCATTTAAATTATTGGGTCAGCTATGTTTACCCTAACCTGTATATATATAACCCGAAACTGACCATTTAACATGTATATATACTTGGGTTAGCGGGTTAAATATGTTACACAGTTTGAATATGTTAAATGGGTTTCAGGTTGACCCATTTAAGCCATTTTATATACAAAAGTAGGCACATTAAATGAGTTAAAAAGGTTAAACGAGTTTGCGGGCGACCCGTTTAACCCATTTAACCTGTATAATAAAATATAAATAGTTTTTAATTTAAGTAAAAAATCTTAATCTTAAACGGCTTGACGGGTCGACCCGCTTAATTTATTCCCAACCCGAACCTAACTTGTTTAATAAACAGGTTAGTTGGGTCGACCCAAACCTGGCCAGAAATCTATTATAGGGAATCTATTATAGACTCAACCCGAACTTGTTAATTTGCATGTCGGTTTCAGGTCGGGTTTCGTGTCGAGTTAGAATTGCCATCCCTATCTGTCGCTATAAAATCTCGTTGCTATGCGCGGCCACTCGTCTAGTTTCAAATTAATATTTGTATCATTGTAAATCCAAATTGAAAATATTTGCTAATTAAATTGTAATTTTGTTTTATGCTAAAAAAATAGAAAAATAAAAACAAAAATAAAATAAAATATATAATTGATTCATTTATATGCTCTTCATATATGATTGAGATTTTATTCAACTACAAACAAACTGATCATTCATTTTCTTCGCAACTTAGTAGCATTTCTCTTAAACTTATATAGTTTAATTGTCCTTTGCATAACGTGATTCCACATATGACACAAGGATATGAGTTTACATATGTTTCGATTATTGCATTGCATTTTGATAACAGAGATGATAATGTTCGTGGTTTAAATTCCATTTTAAGTGATTCTTTTAATTTTTGTTCATTTTAAAATCCCAAAAAAAATCAAATGTGTTTACTTTAAGCTATTTTGTTTTGATATGAAAGTGAAAGATTAGCAACTCAAAATTTTTAGCATATGATATTGATCTTTTATATTTTGCAATTCACAATCATGTTTTGTATCTTTTTCCTTTAAGCTATTTTGTTTTGATATGAAAGTGAAAGATTAGCAACTCAAAACTTTCAGCATATGATATTGTCTTTTTTATTTTGCAATTCACAATCATGTTTACATCTTCTTCAGCGCAAAGGTTCATACAAATGGTTGTTCATGTAAACTTTTAAGTTTTCGTGTTAATAAAGAAAAAAGGTACAAAATAAGTATTACAATCTTAGACAACATTGAAGCATTTAGAAAGGAGTATTTGTTTTATTTAAGGGATAATTTTAAAAATGACCAAGTTGCTCAATCGATGGGGATTTTTGACCTTGGATTTGAAAATTCTTATTTTGATCAGTTGCCCAACGCAACACTTAACGGGGGGACGCCAAGTGGTGAATTTTTTGGCAACGCCGCCAAATTTTTGGTAACTTGGGACACCTGGCGTCCCAGGGGGCGCGACACATTTTGGGCAACCAGGGCAACCGGTAAAAATAAAAAAAAAGTTAATTCCATGGTCAAAAATACTCATCGATTGGGCAACTTGGTAATTTTTGGAATTATCCTTTTATTCAATTCCTTGATATGCTTTCGATAAATGATAGCGTATACACATAGTTTCTAAGATATCTACCACTTCTAAGTTCTCAACTCAGAATTCGTTGAAAAGTTTTACTTTCGAAAAATCGATGAATTACTTTATCTTCCAAAAGTACGTGCATCTTGGATTGAATGATTAGTTTATAAGCTTTTGGTTTGGATGATAACACCACAATTTAGTTTCTTATATACTTTTAAGCAAAAACTTTTAGTATAGTTTGTAATGCTTTATATGCACGCGTTTTAACTTTGAGGCTACAGGTTTGTTTATCAATGTATGGTTACATGTTACTTATGTAGTTATGTTTATAAGCATTTTGTTTTGATTTGATTTGATTGGGTTGATTCTTATTGATTTCCAGTCTTGTGTTCTTTGATTCTTTGTCTATTTTTTCATCACCATCTTTGTAAGACTCATTATTTTTCTTCTTTTTCTACTGTACTCTATTCATATTCATGCATGTTCATACAATATTGAATTAATTATACCTTGTATTAGTGGAAAAACACTTTATAGACTTGTTTTGATTACGATTAAAGACGCTGTTCTATGACCAGTAGGAAAATGGGTTTGGTGACTAAAATCAGTTGGTTTATAGGTTCAAATAAAAATATAGGCTTCCAGATCCAGGTCTTAGCTTCATTTTTCAGGGTGGCTCATTGATGAGACGAAAAGTGTTACGCTTTTAGGGGGTCATTTAATCCCTAATTCGTATAAATGTGATCAAATATTGCCCTAAATCGTTCCTTTTGTCATTTTAGGTACTTTTGAGAAGAATTCTGGAAAACATGCATATTCGGACGTTTTTGGAGCATAAAAGTGAAGAAAACAACAAAGTCTCAAAAGATGAAGAGTTACAACCTGACGGCGTCAGAAGTCACAAGGTGACGCCGTCAGAAAGTCTTGACAAAAGAGTGGAAATCAATTATCAAATGACGGGCCAGAGAAAATTTGGGATTTAACACCTGACGCTGTCAGGTGTTAGGAATTATAGGCCGTCAGGAATAAAGTTAAAGAGTGACGACCCAGAAGGTTATATAAGGTGACGGCGTCAGAAGTGGATCTAGGCCATCCGAGAAACTTAATGGCGGCGAGCTGACGGCGTCAGCCCTTATAACCTGACGCCGTCAGAGTATAAAATCTATATATAGTTTTCTAATTTTCATTCATTAGTGTGGAACTTTGTGGAGAACTTTTAGGGCAAACCCTAAAGACGAATTTCCTATACTTTTTAGGGTTTCCAACCCTTGGAACCCTCATGCTTAATTAAAGATAAGTCTTCACTTTAATTCAATCAATATGTCTATGTGTTGGTTGATTATCTCTTTTGCTTGTCTTTTAATTAACATGTGTAGCTAAATTCTCTTAGTGTTTGCTTAGATCTAATGAAACCTAACTATTAATTATTGGTTGATTGGTGTGTGTTGTTGTTTGTTGGGATGATTGTTCCATCAATGTTAGGCTCAAGAAAACTGGCCAACCTCCTTATGGTAACGTGCTTGAACGTCTTGGGAAAAATGTAGCCAAGGCATACTAGGCTATTAAGGTAGTATTTAACGCATGAGCCACTGTTTACAACCCCTATGGTTGTGCCGTGCATGGCATAGGGCGAGATAAGAGCTCATAGAATTGGAGAGATATGTATGCCACTCCATGAGTTATTAGGAATACACCCTTCATCCACACAAGTAACACACATATCAATTGACCGGTAAAAGATAGTTAGGGAGTAATGAAATCTAAGTAAACACAACTTTCTCCATATTGTTTTCACAACCACAATAGTTTAGATATTTATTTTATTTTAATTTGCATAAGTAGTAAACTTGGGTTAGTTGACTAGCAACTAATTTCGCCTTGCCTCTAAAAACCGAGATTTTAATTGCTTTCATAAAAATATAAAAATACAAAAAGAATCTTCCTTCCACCCTTAGACCTATTAGAGTAGCTTTTCTATCCTAACGAACACTATTCCCTGTGAGAGAACGAGCAATCCCCCGTACTTACCACTATCCTATACTACATCAGTCAGGCACACTGCCTGGTGGGGTTGTAAGCCTCTTGAGATCCCTCGAGAGGTAAAACCTGTTGTAAGGTCACAAAACCACGCATCAAGTTTTTGGCGCCGCTGCCGGGGAATAGTTATTGTTTAGGTAGAATTTTTATTTCTTTAGGTCTACTCGCTAGATTCCTTTCTAGCGAGATTTTTATTTTATTTTCTAGGATTTTCTTTAGTCTATCTTTTTCTTTGTGCCTTTGTTCGTAATACTTCTTCATGAGTAATATTGATCATTTGATCCCTGTTATTCGTGTTTTCCACCGTAGGAATTTTCAGTTACCCAACTTGCCCCCTATTGCTGAAAACGAAAACCCACCAAACCTATCACCTGATCATCCCTTTGACAACCATTCTAATATGGACGAATCTGACCACGACACCGACCATGAAAATGGCCCTTTTTACTATTCGTCGGATTCCGATGAAGACCTTGGGAATGGGGAAGTAATAGATGACCCTGAAGGGGATGAAAGAGCTAACCCTCTAGATTATGTTGACCCTAGAACAAAGATTGAGAAAGATAGTTTGTTTAACATGCAATTCCCTTGCAAAATTGGATTTAGAAGCTTTGACGCCTACCTTAATTCATCTTTGCCAATGAACATCATTTCACGTGCTGAATACAATAAAATCATGGTAAATGAGTTAGAGTATCATGGAGATAATATTATTGCTAGGGCCAAGACTTTACATGTGTTTGTGGGGAGCTTTACCTATCAAACGGACTTTATGGTTATGGAAGATCTAAGAGAGTTTGTTGATAGTAACCTCACTCAAGTTGTGTTTGGGAAGCCCTTCAAAAGACTGACCAACTTAGATGAAAGACTAATGGAAGGGTTGATTACATTATCAGATGGGGATGAGGATTTTGTTTATCAAATGCCCCGCGCACACCCTAGGTATAAAAACTTTTCTATTGAGAAATGTAATAAGTTTCCCCCTTGTGATATATTGAGTGAGAACGATATTAGAAAAGGACTTAAGTACCCCCATGAGAAGAATAAGAAGTACTTTCGCGGATGCTTAGAGCTTAATGATGATTATGAGAAGGATGAGGCGACAATTAGGTGGCTCACGCTTGGATATGTGAGCATCAGTGACACTAGATGAGAGCCCGTGACTTTGAGTCTAGCTACAAGACTCGTAAATAAAGAAAAGCGCTTCTTGGGAGGCAACCCATGTTTTGTTTTTTTTTTGTGTGTTTATTTGATTTTATTTGTTTCCGTATGTAAGTTATATTTCTTGATTATTGATTCATGCTTCAAACTAAATTGTGAAAATGCTTTATTTTGTTTTAACTTCGTCTTAACTACATATAAAGGTATTTTGCAAAAGCTAAGTGTAAGGGAAATCTAAATCTGTTTATATAGAACGAATGAACATGAATCATAACAATGAAATTAACCTACATACTAGTACTTGTTTGAGTCAAATGCTTGTATCGAGTCATAATGAATTTTTGCAGGAATTCCAGGAAGTAAGATTTAGATTTTC
>LBNU01039441.1:109494-144043 GCA_014162995.1 Artemisia annua
TGCTATGATGTGAGTACCGGTAGCATTTAGATTCTAGAACTTGCGTTAGGACCATCTCAAATCCACAAGTGAGAATACATTCGTGTAGTTAAGATTTACTACATGATAAGAGGCATTAGGATTAACCCATTGTTTTACACCCGTATATTTGTTATAATTACATTGACTTCATTGGTCAAGTAATTCTCCCACACCCTTTGCGTTGTATCCATTTTTGGTACACGATACCCCTAGTACACCCCTCCGAGCCTATCCTTTCGTTTCGACCTTTGAGCATCTTACTCAAAGTGAGAATTTGTTACACCCCACTAAATGTACACCCAAATCGCCTTAGCCTACCTTGTATGCACCCACCTTTGGTGCATTATTGTGAAAACATTTGTTAAACCCTTCTTTAATTATCCGGTCAATTACATGGTTGCTAAGTTAAGTCATATCCTTGTACATATTGTTTTGGGACGATTGGGACTCATGGTTAAAAGTACTAGTGTAATGAAGTAATGGGGAAGAACAACATTATTACCCCCATACGTGCTAAGTATTTTAAAAGTACTCCAAGTTTTTCGATTATCTTAATTCGAGTCATTAGAATAGTGATTGTAAAGTTATGTAAAGATTCAAGTGTAAGGGGGATGCAAATCCCCTATGATGTATTATTTTGGATGGTAGGGCAAGAGTGTATGAAAAAAAAAATGTGAAAAAGAAAGAAGAAAAACATACGGACTACCATCCCGTTTCCTTTTATGCTCCTTTTTAGTTTTTGTTATTTCGTTTTTAGACTAAGATTGAGTTGAGTCTTGACTTAAGCAATGATGTAGAGTGCATGTATTTGATCATGATAATTAACTCGCCACCACTAAAATACCCCTTATTCCAACCAAACCGTGTTATCATATCCCTACACCTTACGTTACAACCCTTTATAAAGACCTCTTTGATAGTTTATCTTAGGTGCTTACGCCTAGTGGAGGAGTAATTGATCCTCTCCCAAGCCTAAGGTAATCTATTTGCTATGACAGGTAGTGAGTGTTATTTTCCGTTTCCATTTATGAGATATAAACTTTATGACATTTGAGAGATGTGAGAGTCCAAACACTATTTGTGAGGTGCTAGTGTATGATTTCCGTGTTTGTTATGATTAGGGTCTAATAACTATTTGTTGTAATTACTTTATATTTGTGTTAAATGACCCCTAACTCATATTTTGATTGGAATAAAAGCTCATTTGCTTGAGGACAAGCAAATCCCAAGTGTAAGGGTATTTGATGAGACGAAAAGTGTTACGCTTTTAGGAGGTCATTTAATCCCTAATTCGTATAAATGTGATCAAATATTGCCCTAAATCGTTCCTTTTGTCATTTTAGGTACTTTTGAGAAGAATTCTGGAAAACATGCATATTCGGACATTTTTGGAGCATAAAAGTGAAGAAAACAACAAAGTCTCAAAAGATGAAGAGTTACAACCTGACGGCGTCAGATGTCACAAGGTGACGCCGTCAGAAAGTCTTGACAAAAGAGTGGAAATCAATTATCAAATGACGGGCCAGAGAAAATTTGGGATTTAACACCTGACGCCGTCAGGTGTTAGGAATTCTAGGCCGTCAGGAGTAAAGTTAAAGAGTGACAGCCCAGAAGGTTATATAAGGTGACGGTGTCAGAAGTGGATCTACGCCATCCGAGAAACTTAATAGCGGCGAGCTGACGGCGTCAGCCCTTATAACCTGACGCCGTCAGAGTGTAAAATCTATATATAGTTTTCTAATTTTCATTCATTAGTGTGGAACTTTGTGGAGAACTTTTAGGGCAAACCCTAAAGACGAATTTCCTGTACTATTTAGGGTTTCCAACCCTTGGAACCCTCATGCTTAATTAAAGATAAGTCTTCACTTTAATTCAATCAATATGTCTATGTGTTGGTTGATTATCTCTTTTGCTTGTCTTTTAATTAACATGTGTAGCTAAATTCTCTAGTGTTTGCTTAGATCTAATGAAACCTAACTATTAATTATTGGTTAATTGGTGTGTGTTGTTGTTTGTTGGGATGATTGTTCCATCAATGTTAGGCTCAAGAAAACTGGCCAACCTCCTTTATGGTAACGTGCTTGAACGTCTTGGGAAACATGTAGCCAAGGCATACTAGGCTATTAAGGTAGTATTTAACGCATGAGCCACTGTTTACAACCCCTATGGTTGTGCCGTGCATGGCATAGGGCGAGATAAGAGCTCATAGAATTGGAGAGATATGTATGCCACTCCATGAGTTATTAGGAATACACCCTTCATCCACACAAGTAACATACATATCAATTAACCGGTAAAAGATAGTTAGGGAGTAATGAAATCTAAGTAAACACAACTTTCTCCATATTGTTTTCACAACCACAATAGTTTAGATATTTATTTTATTTTAATTTGCATAAGTAGTAAACTTGGGTTAGTTGACTAGCAACTAATTCCGCCCTTCTTCCAAAACCGAGATTTTACTTGCTTTCCATAAAACATAAAAATACAAAAAGAATCTTCCTTCCACCCTTAGACCTATTAGAGTAGTTTTTCTATCCTAACGAACACTATTCCCTGTGAGAGAACGATCAATCCCCCGTACTTACCACTATCCTATACTACATCGGTCAGGTACACTGCCTGGTGGGGTTGTAAGCCTCTTGAGATCCCTCGAGAGGTAAAACCTGTTGTAAGGTCACAAAACCACGCATCACTCATTCCGTAACTCCACACGATGAATTAAACAGAAAATCTTTCGTAAAAGTAGTCAAAACTAAAGTAACAGATTTCAAACGATAATTAGTCCAAATTTTTGTACTAAACCAATTATTGATGTTCAAATAGGAAAGTAAGAAAACACTTTAACTTAAACATTGCCGCTTGAACCACGTCAAACGGAGTTGTAGAACTCAAAATAGAGTCGTTTTCGTAAGACCAATTGTTGCTGTTAATTACCAACTATTGACACATAAGGGAAAACTAGTAATTTCACTTAGGTTATGGAACTTATTGGGCAGTGGGACCCACAAAATTGATTTGTACACTCAAAGATCTTTCTGTGAGCGTAAAAACCGGGTCATAACTCTTTACATGTTAGGAGAACCGAGCTTGACATGTTGGGAAATCATATTTAAAACCTAATATACTTAAGAACTAGGGCTTGTAAAACCTTTCTAAAATGGCAACTTTAGTCCTTTTCGTTTTATAAACTTTATAAATGCCAAGTAGTAAGGTATAATCTATGTGTAAACTTTACAAAACTCATGTGCATTCATACGTTGTTATTTACTCAACCTAAGGCGCGACTTATATTCTAGGTTGCTTCTAAGACTTTTCTCGGCTTCTCGTTAGCTCATTTCTTGTAACTTTGTATCATTTGCTTAAGGTGTGTTTATAGCCCCACTTTACTTGTTTAATCTTTTTATAAACTCTTTCGGGTAGATACATGCTACGTTTTACTAATGGACACAAGTGATTGAAATTGTTTAATAAAAATGTTATTATTATTACTAACAATAAGTACCGTTTTTCCAGAAGGCCCCATATCATGAACCATTAATTACTTAATGTAAGCGTGAATGCTAGTGAATAGGCCTATTGGGATTGACGAATCCTGTTTGAATTGATTGGATAAACAACCAGACGCATTGTATTTGGGTGGCTAGGTAACTGGCAAATTACCTACTGGGGCAATTTGTTATTAATATATCATTAATTGGATACTCTCAGTTAACATTTTATGTATCATGAGTTTAGTGCAATAATAACTGCTATATGACTATTGTAGCGATTAGAATTGCCTCTTTAAACTTGAAATCTTGTGGTCCAGTACTTATCTATAAACCTATGAATTCCACTCAACAATTTTGTTGACTTTTTAGCATGTTTATCTCAGGTCTGTAAGGTGATAGCTTGGTTAGAGCATTAGAGTCTTTGGCATTTTTGGAAGGCTCTATCGTATTAATGATTTTCGTTAGATAACATTTTGCAAAACATTATGTATTATTGTATTTTGGGACCTATTATCGTTATACTCTGATTATTTATCGAATGGAATACTTTCCAAAACTTCCCATTTAGAGTCGTTTTTATGACTATGTGTGTAAAACCCAAAATTTTTGAACATGTAAATTACCCAAAATATCCTTATAATTTTAAACTTTTGAAAACATTACTATATTGTATCACCTACGTATGAGAACCTTTTAATGTGGAAGCTACAAGCATAAAATCTATAACTTATGTCTAATATAATTCAACATATATTTGTTCCTAGCTCAAAACTATCACACGTCATAAAAGGGACCAAATTAGTTAAAAATTTGTACACAACTTGTAGTCCAAATAAGGCAAGATAAAATTGTGATTAAAACAAATTAAAGTCTTCCTTTGACTCCCCATTAATTCAGCCGAAACCCTCCCTTATCCCTCCATATATTTATTTATTTATTTAGTTACCAAATCTCCGAATAAAACACCTAAAACCCTAGCAAACTAGTGACGGCACAAAAGTTTGTTTTCATTTTCTGTTCGGTTCAAAGAAGTGAAAAGAAGGTCCAATTGTAGTTTTATTTTGGAGGCCAGGCGCGGCTTGATGTGGTTCGAATGGGTGGTGTTTTGGATCGTGGTACTTTGGATTCGAGGAAGATATTGCTTTGGTTCGATTCCGGTGTCTAATTCTTGTTTCTTCATTCGATTGCTTCAGGGTAATCGTATTCCTTCTAAATACTTCTTCCTTTTTGTTTCGATCTTCTATAATATACGTAAACAGATTACATGTACCAAGCAATAGAATGGATATATAAGTACATGTTATATTATTAAGGCTCACATAAAATCATAAACACCTCACATAAAATAACGAGATATCACACCTATATAATCGACTAGACCATTGTGTACATGCTCGCCCATTTTGAATGTTATTTGGCTCGATTAAAACTGTTATAACATAATATAAAAGGGTGCGAATTGATTTCAGTTACGGTCATGTAAAAAGGTTATAGGAAAATTAAAGAAAGCATGCATGGTTATGAAATATTAAACGTGTATATGTGTGAGTGTGATCATGAAGTATTTAATATCGATATCGGGTCTCGGTTATTCTATTTGTTGAGAGATACATATGTATGCGTATAATCATGTAAGCCTAACCATTGTTTCATTAAAATGAGTATATAATGAGATATAAGTTAACATAAAATAATGACTTTTAACATGATGTAATTCGATCGGTAATCTAAACGTTTTAACGAGCCATAGAAAAGGAGTGCATGCATGTGTTCGACTTTCATTTTGTTTCAGCTTTTGAAAAGATTAAAGGTGTGTGTGAGTTATGTCCCAACCAGTGTGGCTACTTATATATGTGTCGAAATCAGTTGAGATTTATCTTTTGAACTTGTTATATGTAATTGATTGGGTCTTTAAAACATGCATGCGATACGGAAAATTGTTGTTTTAAAAGAGAGTGTGTCGAGTATAAATACGAGTTATGCATGTGATAATAATATTTTGGTCATCACGGTCTAAATTTAAATTCGAGGGTATGTCAAATAAATTGTGAATAACGGGACCTAGAATTTTCATTTTGATTTAAATTATAGTATAAACCTTAAAATAATTTTATTTGACATTTTTAATATTTAATTTGGATAAATTTACGTTTATGACCCTAAACTTTACTAAATTGACATAATTAATCCTGAACTATTATGATTGCCATTTTAACCCTTAAATATCATTAATTGTCCATTATAACCTTAAAAGTATTAAATTACAATTTTAGGAAACTTACTAACTCGGGAAACCTGCTAAAAAAATAGAAAGTTACTTAAAATGGTTAAACTACTTAAAGAGGAAACTTACTATTTTTGGAAAGTTACTATTATTGGAAAGCTGCTATAAAAGGAAAGTTACTAAAAATGGAAAGCTGAGTAAAATGAGAAATCTGCTTTAAAATAAGATATTAATAATAAGACGATCATGTATTCGTGTAGATTCGCTGAAGAAGGAGTTTGATTCCGATCTTTATGTTTCTGTTATGTTTGCACTTGCGGTCTAAGGTACAGATATTCTGACCTTTTCAGTAAAGGTTTCTCATGACTCTCTCCTTTTCTTTTGATCTGACATTCTGTTTAGGGTTCCCGATGCCATTGCTATGAAACCCCATTTTATTTTCTGAACATTTTCTGTGATGAACCTTTGTTATCTGAACCTTCTGATTTGGACTTTCTGATTTGACCTTCTGATTTGAACTTTATGATATGAACCTCTGATATGTATTTCTTATCTGATTATTATGATGACCTATGATCTGTGTCATTTATGACATTCTGTTTGACCTATTCTAGTTTGACACCCGAGCCAAATTGTTTCACTAGGCATGGGGGTTCCATGTCCGTGTCAGTGATGAGAGTGATGTTCTGCCACGTCCCTTTTCTGTTATATTATGTGCACACTTTATGATATGATTTATTATGGCCAATCTGATTTCTGTGAGGGCGTATGGATGCATCCTAGATTTGTTTCTGTTATCTGTATCTGGTGATTGATGCTGCGTGCATGCACGTCCTTCACAACTCTGGTAGGTCTCCCCTACATATGCTGCCTTATGTTTGATTATGACTATGACTATGATTATTATGAAGGCATTATTATGAAGGCTTTATATCTGTTTCTGGGCTCGTGGTTGATGACTAACCCTTACCTTATCTCTTATTACTATTTCATACTTACCTTTGATTACATTCTGTTATTTCCCTTTATACCTTATTTAGTATTCATTTCTGTTTCATTATTACTTCGTTGTTATATCTGTTCACTGGGCTTTTTAAGCTCAGCCGCGTTTTCTTTTTTTACGCGGAAGGTTTTAGTGGGAAGCTGGGATATGAGTGAAGAGTGCATAAGATATTAGTGGACTTCACCTTGATAGGTATATTCTGGATTAGAGATGACTAGAAGAGATTTATATTTCAGACTTAGCATTTCATTGTTATTCTCTTTTGTAACCTTGTATTTCAGATTATTTTTCTTTGTAACCTTTGGAATTCTTTTGTATTACTTATGTTGTATGTCTGTATATGCTTTGATATGTCACCGTAATGTAGCACTTCTATCCTTGTCGGGTTGGGGTGTTACAATGTGCTATGAAGTAATACCCCAAGTTGACTTCCGCTGCTATCCTGAAGTTGGGGGTGGTACACTCATCATCATGTGTAATACCTCGTAAATTCCCATGTCATTTATTAATGCTAATCACAGAACGAATTCAAATCTAATGATAACTAAGCCATTTTTGCGGGCTAATTTAATTTTTTTTATATAAAACTATCACCCGATACCCCATTANTAGGAAGGGCAAAAGGGTTACACGTCTTTATTGGGAATTTCACATATGTATGTGACTTTATGATCTTGGAAGACGTAAGAGGGATTATAGATCCACACTTAGGTGAAATAGTTTGGGAAAACCCTTCATCGAGGTATCCAATATGACCTACGAAAGAGATGAAGGCATTGCCACATTTTCCCATGAGGCCGGATATGTTAAGTACATGATGCCTTATAAGTTTGAGAAGTTCAAAGATGTTGAGAATTTAGATGTTGATAATATCCCAACGTTTGAAATTAGTAATGTTGATCAAAGCGATAACCGAATCAAATATTCTGGATGCATGGCCTTAGGACCGGAATACGTATGGAATGACAATGTGATTAGAAGCTTTAAAACCGCATTTGAAATGCGGTATGAGAAAACGTAACGAGGCAAGGCCTCGAGTCTAGCTACAAGACTCATTAATAAAGAAAAGCGCTTCTTGGGAGGCAACCCATGTTTTGTGTGTCTTTGTGTGTATTTTCTTCCGTATGTAAATTATATTTCTTGCTAATATATATTTTTATAGGCCGAAACCTACACGAATTAACAAAACACTAGCCCGATAAATCTTTTTCTTTCTTTGGGCCTTGAATCAACCTAGCCCACTATATTTTTCCTTCCCCTTTTGCGTTTGGGCCATCACCTCACCACAAGCCCAACCGATGTTTTCTTTTCTTTTATCCTTGGGTCGTAGCTCGCCATAGCCCACACACACACACAAATCAAATCCAAAAATATAATTTCCTAAACTAAAACTTCACAAATCTTTTTCTAACATATCATTCATTCATTTTGTTCTTTCTCTATTCTTTCCTTTTCGAGTCAAACACAGAAGCCACGAAAACACAAACATGAAACCCAACCATTTCATTTTCCACTTCTTGCTTTTCTTTCTTTGTTCCCTCTTGACACTCCTTCTTTGTTCCCTCTCGACACTACAGTAACACAACCATTTCGACACAAACACTTGCATACGATATTTCTTTTCTTTGTTTCCTTATCGACCCAACACCCTCACGCCCTCTTTTCTTCCTTTCTTTCTTTGCCCTACTCGACACCAAGAAGAAACCCAAACCAAACACTCTTTAGTCACTTTAAGACCTTCCTTCTTGTTACCCAAACCCTCGACACGATACAACCCAACACATCTTGACTTTTTCCTCTTCTTCTTTGCGTACCAAACTCAGCAAAGCCACCCTATCCTTCCCTAAGCTAAAACATAAACAAATATTAACACATGCTTCCTTTTTCAAAACCCATATTATCCAAAGGGTAATACGTCCCTAATCACCCAACATAGTGTCACATGTTCTCCCTTTTCTCCTTACATATTCGATCTAGGACATGCTAGAGGCGCAAGTGTTCTCCCTAACCCATTACCTATTCATAAACAAAGCCAAATTATCATCACAACCTCCATGTGCTTCTTCCATTCGATATGACCATACCAAGTCCTTTGACCTATTTTGTTCCCCCTTGACGTGACTTCTCAAGCATGCTTCAACCCACTCTTTAAAATAATCAAGAAGCCATGCCCTAGTTCCTATATAAAAGCCTTCAAACTCTCTCATCCTCACCACACTCTCAAAATTTCAGAAACTCAAAATCACTAAAACATTTCTTTCTCTCTTTGCTTACTGTCGAGCCACAAGGAGTCCACACAAGAATTACTTGGGTTACATTCTAAGTATTGGGTTAAATATTTGATATTGGGTTATCGCACGTTAAGAGTTTTCCAAGTGTTACTCACCTCTCGTTCTCTTTTTCTCTCGTACCACTTCGACCTCTTCACCACCCTTGGGTGTTGTAACTTGCTTGATCTCTTTTCATTTCTTTCGATATCTATTTTCATTTTCATGCATTCATTTTACATTCATGAGGACTAAAACTCATAAAAACATAAAAACTGCAACTTGTTACAACCCACCTAGACACCTTAGTTTTGCCTCGTTATCTTTTTATTCGTACGTACTACATACATATATTTTTATACCACTCGATTCTGTATACATAAATGAACCAAGATGTCGAAACATGCAAGATTAATAAGCCTAAACACTACCTAATTCGACCCTAATCTTAAGCTTACTCGAAAGCCCCTTAATTCCTTACAAAACACATTTTGGGCCTAACGGGCTATTAAGCCCAACAAAATTTTTCATATTTTTCTTAAAAACTAAACCGAAATTCGAGTATATAAATGAATAAAAACTGATTTTATGAACTTTTATAAGATAAAACTGATAGCTTTTATAAAAATAAAAGATAACTTTTCGAATATTTAACTTTGGACTAGTTTTGCAAAATATTTCGTTAAGGGGTATAAAATATAAAAATTGCGAAACTTTTGGATCGAAACTGAAAACAGTGTTTTTAAATAAGAGAAGGGTAGAAACTGTAGATAGGTTAAACATGAGGTGTAAAGTGTAAAAGTTCTATTTTGGACTAAAAATGTAATTATTTTAACATAAGGGTTAAAAGTGTAATTTTTATAAAGTTAAGTGTAATACTTGATATATATATATATATATATATATACTAGCCTTCATGGCCCGCCCGATGGGCGGGCATGCTTTGTAAGCCCTATCGGGCACATGGCCCGCCCGCTGGGCGGGCATGCTTTTTGATTCATGTGTTTTGTTAATGTTATTTGAATGTATTAGGCTTTACGATTTTTATAGTTGTAAGCTCTATCGGGCACATGACCCGCCCGATGGCGGACATGTCTTATAATTAACGTTGGCATATTCTACTATAGCGAAAGAAGAGAATGGAAATATACGTTTATTGAATATGAGAGAAAATATAAAGCTTTAGAATATGTATATAAGATTTTGTATTTTTGTAGTTTATTAATATCTTCTAGAATACAATTTAATTTATAATAGGAAAATGTTAGCTTATCGAATGGATTAAGAACGAAAAGAAAAATACATTTACCGAATATGAGAGAAAATATAAAACTTGACGATCTTCGTGTTTACAAACTTATTTACATGAATGTTGCATTTGATAAGTCATAGCCGCGCATGATACATTATTTACAATGCATTATTTACTTGTAATATGGACCAACATCAAAGTACTACTTACATCTATATAAACATGATACATTATTTAAAATGCATTATTTACTTGAAATATGGTAAATATAGTTGTGAAAATTAAGCAATAGGTGTCAAGCTTTATATACCAACCTAACACGAAGGTTGTCAAGCTTTATATTTTCTCTCATTCGATAAACGTAACGTAAAACATAGCCGCGCATACTAACATTTCTTCAATGGTCGGTGATGGGTATATTTCTTAAAACTACATTAATATTGATTTCTGGGATACAGTACTAAAATAAGTTACATCAATGGGCGGGCATGACTTGTAATTATTCTTTGGGTAGTATTAGGTGACGGAAAATAACGCGTATATAAAATTTAATTATTTTTTAATACGATTATTGTTATTATTAATATTATTATTTTTGGTTTCTTCGGATGCTTAAGAAATATACCCATCACCGACCATTGAAGAAATGTTAGTATGCGCGGCTATGTTTTACGTTACGTTTATCGAATGAGAGAAAATATAAAGCTTGACAACCTTCGTGTTTACAAACTTATTAACATGAATGTTGCATTTGCTAAATCATAGATGGGCCAAGATGCCTGATTGACACCTTCATCCAAGAACCTTGACAACACATTTCATTGAAGCGCCTGACTTTGACCTGTTACTGCAAACAGCCACATAAAGACACACTGCAACAGTGAATTAGTTACGGTTAAATTTTTATGCCATCTTATTCTCAAAAGTGCTAAGGACCATAATTGATATGAGGTTTCCCGTTGGGCGGGCGACTTATAAATAACGTTATCTTTTTTTAGTTTAGCGAAAGAAGTTTTTTTTCCCTCTCTTTTGTGAAAAGTAGACATGTTCACTGAAAGCTTTTCATTATTACATGACCTTAAACAAACTATCGACAAAGGTATTTCATTCTTGGTGTAATAATAATATATGAGCTAATAATTTTCTAATAAGTTAATACATCGATCTTATAAAACCAATACGAATTTACAAAGTGGTCCATAAGAACAACGTATACTACCAAATAAGCTCAAATGTGAAAAGGGAATGCATAGAAGATGGGAACGATTCACGTATGAATTTTTTTCCTTTTTTGGCAATATAACAAATTGTTTTATCAGACAATCTATCAAAAGAAATATCCAGTAGAACTTGTTGTGAAATTTAACAGCTGAAAATAATTCAAAATTCATCATCATATAATATTTAATTCGAGTACAGCACATAAAAATATTGTTGTGATAAAGAATTTGTTGTGATAAGCTTCAATAAATTTACATTAACATACCTTAAAGAAATCTTCACTAATATGGTTCAATAAAGAATTTGTTGTGATACTATAAGTCCTGCACCTGGGAACACTGAGTTTCATCATATAAAATCAATATTAGTGATGTTTATGATGACATTTTAGTTCCATCTTAGCACATAAAAATATTGGTTCATCATCATATAATATCTAAAAATATTAACTTTCATCAGATAAAGTCAATTTTCATCATCTGCTATCTTTACTAATATGGTTCAATAAAGAATTTTTTGTGATACTATAAGTCCTGCACCTGGGAACACTGAGTTTGTGATCACTTTGAAATATTGTTGGCTTGCAGCTCGTTCTTAATAATACAAACTCTGCGAACGGGGAGGCACAATTCTAGTTTATACAATCCGAAACAGTATATGTTTGCACTTTTTATATTAACATGAAGACTATCTAATAATCCAATACCAATGTAGAGCAGGGACGGAGCCAGGAACAAATATTACCGGGTGCACAAATTTTTTTTAACCGTAGTATAATAGAGTTTAAGATGCTAACTAAATAAGACTAAAAACACATTTCGATGGACCGGGGTCATTGAAGGTACATTTGAGAAAAATCGATGTTTTTTCTTAAAATTAACACTACGTCGAAAAAATTCATAGGTGTCCCGGGCACCCACGGGACCCCGCCTGGCTCCGTCCCTGATGTAGAGGTAATCTAACCTTCTAGCAGCCCCCATTACATATCTTGATGTTGTTCCCATGTCAATAAAGAATCTTGAATCCTGTAAAAATGCCAAAATTGATTTCCTTTGCATCACTATAGTACCGAAACACTTAAATTGAATATCGTGAGCACCCCAGTACTATCATCATTTGATAGCATAATCACTACAGTAATAGGCAACATTTTCATCAAGTTCCTAAAGTTGACACACGACGTTCATTTTGAAGGTAAAATCAAATGGTGAAAGGTTATAAGAATTATATCTTACAAAATATCTAACTGATGCCATGACTACTTCGTTTGTAAAATTTAATAATGCCATTCATATAACTAATTAAGTAAAGAGTGTTCATTAGGTGGAAAAATATAATTGTTTATTTATGTGTACATGGCCTATTTATTTACATCATTCATCATTTTAACACCTTAAAATTTGCAAGAATATATCTACCTCAACCCGAATATCTGTTGGGACATTCGTAGTTTTTCTTACTGCACTTGATGTTCATTAAAGGGGTGTTTGGATAAGCAAAGAGATCTTAAAACCTGTCATTTTAACAAAATGCAAGAAACCAAACATAATAAGTAGTTTTAAGGATTGCTTATTTTTTTCAGCTTAATTATATAAAGCACTTGTTTTGTAAAAACCGACCCACATGCCTCTCTTAAGGACAATATATGGAAGGCAATGTTCCCCTTGCTCTTTTTTTCATGTAAAGTCCTCTCCTCCGAATCCAACTCAGATACGCGTTGGCTCGAAAATTGCTTATTGTTAATCTTAATGCATTATTCAGCTACCTATTTTTGGACCAACAACTTATTGGAGACAACATGCGTAGCATTTCGCAATGGCGATTGTTACTATAAAAAAGAAAAGAAAACCTTTTTGACTTAAAGCAGCAAATGCGACTCTGAAAAGTCACATTTGCTGAAAGAGTCGAGATAAATGAATTAATAATCTCACACGAGTTCCTGAAGAATTTAGTTTAGAAGCAAATATTATTACAAAATACATGTCTAGCGTACCTGAGTGCTTATAGACGATCTAATAACGTGCTTATCATCTATCATCTTGAATGCAGTGCATACATATCACTCACGTTCCAGGTTATAGTCTGCATTATCAATACGGAAACCAAATTTCCAGTCAACCGTTTCTCAACAACAGCTGAGTAGGCCCTCGACATCTCCAGCCTAATAAGTGCAACACATGCAAATTTAGAAATGAGAATAAACGAAAATTCATCCAACAATGGTAAAAAGGGCAGTCTATACTTTTCTCAGTAATCTTTTTTTTTCCTCTATCAACCTGAGTTGGGAAACATCTCAAAAGCTCCTCATGGGTTGAGCTCAACTTCCAAGTGGTAGTTGAGCAACTTTAGTAGAGGATGCCCTTTTTTGCGTTGCTTAACTTCAGCTTGCATTGCAAAATAAACTGAAGGCTGATATAAAGTTAATTAGATGAAACTAAAGGACATACATACTTGTTTCTGTAAACACGTACTTGTGTCAATTTGTAGGGGCTGTTAGAATTTTGGGTAAATTGAAAACTGAACCGAACCAAAATGAACTAAATGATAAAAAACTGAATTTAGTAACCCGCTTTGCCGGATGGTCTTTGATTCGCATCTGCCATACCCCAAAGGTAGCAAAGATGTGGCCAATTAGCCAATGATGTATGTAAACAATATTTTAAGAACACAACAACGAAATATTCACATTACCTGGACGTGTACAGCGACGCCGCTTGTTACTTGTGAAAGAACTGGGAGCAGTTGTTTGTGGTTCTTTAAGTGTGAAAAAACAGAATGGCATTTAAACATTTGATCTATTAGTATTATCTAGATAGGTAACAACATTCAAAAAAATATAAATAAAATATTACATTTATTATTCTTATTTATAGTCCCAGTTGGTACATCCATAGCTGCTATCGGCGCTGAGACACAAAAAATAATACGGTTACAATTATTAATGATGTTGTTTGTATGCAGTTTTTGGTAACACACTTATGTTAAAATACATCATTCACATATTACCTAAAGCTAGCCGTTTGCTTCCTATTGGTGTGAATCATTGGTCCTTGATGCATTAAAAGGTCTGCTGCCATTCAATTATCAGAAACATTGTTTGCAGAAAAAAAAAATGTTGTGTAGAAGAAACACCAGCATCTGAAGAAGAAGAAGAAGGCGTCTCATAAATGATGGCAGCAGCAAAAATCGAAGACTTTGGGGCCGGAGCTACATTCTATAATGACAAAAGGGAAACTGTCAACACACACATTTGGAAGAAAACATAAGAAGTACCAGATACGGTATCACTTTCTGTGATGATGCACGTGTATCGACTGCCATTCCTAGATAGCATAAAGTATGTCATAACAAAGTAATGGATGCAGGATAAAGGTGATCGACAATTCACGAAAATAAAGACAAAAAAAATTATAAAAAAATTATAAAGCACCAAGAGGGGGGAGCACAAGTGGTGACCATCACCCTTTTGGATGGTCTAAGAGGTAACAAAATAAGCTTGTGGTGAACACCATATATAGTGAAAAAAGCATAATAAACTTGGGACTCCCTTAGAATTACTCGAAGTCATTCTAGAATAACCCCCAATGGTCAGAATCATCTGTGAAAAGGTCCATAACCACAGCCCCTAAGCCATTCACTTACAATGTCAATCCTTGTCTCCGAGTGCATATATAGGTGACCATCATAAGCTCCTTCATTAGAGTGCTGCCATTTATGCTACATGTTAATCATCCTAAAGGACAAATCTAAATTCCTAAACTTCGCATCACTAAGGTTTTAATCCTATTTATGCTCAATTGAATAACACGCAGGTGAAAGAAGGCTTAATCATTGGCTAAATATAAACTAAATAAGATACATACATCCTCTGTAAGTGAAGAAGAAATCTCACTTGGTAATGGTTCCATCAACATCTGAGATCACAATGCGTGTATCCTAACTCTATAGATAAATTCTGGTATCCACCTGAGAGGAATGCATGTCTAGTAAGCTACACAATATAACACAAAAGCCATAAACACACACACACACACACACATCACAACAACACAATAACAAATGTGAGAAACTACAAATAACCTTTTGAGCCCCAAGCACTGATGTTGAAAAAATGAACGTTACTGTGTTTTGCCATTTTGCAAGATTCAAAGAAGCTAACTGCTCGGACGTTGGAGTAAGTGTCCGAGTGTGATTCTTATCCAACTTATGCGAACAATCTTCTTTTTCTCCATCAATCTTTGGTACAGTATCAGCATCAGAATATTATACGCTTTTACTTACTGATATTCTAAACGGTCATAAACTCCAACTTCCACCAGCACCATCAACAACGTCAGTAGGACCACCTATATAAGGGTTTTGTTACCCAGCACGCACATCACAACAACACAATAACAAATGTGAGAAACTACAAATAACCTTTTGAGCCCCAAGCATTGATGTTGAAAAAGTGAACATTACTGTGTTTTGCCCTTGTGCAAGATTCAAAGATGCTAAATGCTCAGACGTTGGAGTAAGTGCCTGAGTGTGATTCTTATCCAACTTAGTTGAACAATTTTCTTTTTCTCCCTCAATCTCCGGTACAGTATCAGCATCAAAATCTTTTTTATCAGATATGCTTTTACTCACTGATCTTCTAAACGGCCATAAACCCTAACTTCTACCAGCACCATCAACAATGTCAGCAGGACCACCTACATAAGGGTTTTGTTAAGTTCCCAAGAATTGCACATAGAAAGCAACGACGACAAAAAAAACTCTTACCACTTGGAATGCTACCATCTTTGAGATCCTTTGACATGTTATCTCCACCTTGTGATAGTTGTTTCTCTGAGTTTTCTCTTTTGATCCTTAAAGCATCTTCCCTGATCAAATCCCAATTTGAGGATCTAAATTTGCCAACGGGTGAGTAAAACTGTGGCTCCTCAAGATTATCTGGAGCGATGTCATCAACATGAGACAACATATTGGGTAGGAATTTTGAACGCCAAAGAACATTCTTTTCTGTTATTTCATGATTTGTGCGAATATCCACANCCTTGTGATAGTTGTTTCTCTGAGTTTTCTCTTTTGATCCTTAAAGCATCTTCCCTGATCAAATCCCAATTTGAGGATCTAAATTTGCCAACGGGTGAGTAAAACTGTGGCTCCTCAAGATTATCTGGAGCGATGTCATCAACATGAGACAACATATTGGGTAGGAATTTTGAACGCCAAAGAACATTCTTTTCTGTTATTTCATGATTTGTGCGAATATCCACATACGTTGGACACCTTCTAAAAGTATTAACATTCAGCCATTCAGGGTCAGCTTTCGGCCGTTCTTGATGTGTTCAGACTGGAGGTGGATCTGTGGATCTCGACAGTATATCACAGTTGATGACTCCACTTTTGCGCAATATCCTTGATACTTGGTTTAGAATCATCAAGATCACTAAAGATTAACTATTCTTCCACAACCCGTTCAGATACTTCCTTGATCAAAACAGCATCGCCCGAAACATCTTGAAATTCACCATTTGACTCCAGAGTCGTTCTAATTTCATTTGTTTCATCTACCAAAAATTTATATACCTTGTTAGCGAAACCGCCCCTAAGAGCAATATTAACGGTTTAATCAACATCCACATCATCAAAGACTATTAAAGGGGCTTTCCCTCCAAGCTCGAGAGACACCTCTTTCGAATTACATGTGGCCGCTGCTTGCATTACAACTCGTCCAACTTCAGTTGGCCCCGTGAAATTCACACTATCTATATCCATATGAGAACTAATCATAGCCCCCCTGTCTCTCCAAATCCCGTTACAACATTAATCACTCCATCAGAAATACCCGCTTGGTTAATAGCCATTAAAAATCAGCTACACTCAATAATTAAGATATGTAAAAAACAACAGGAATATAGTTTATTGTATATCCGACAGGTACCAGTTTAACTAAAGGGGCTAAATAAAGGGCGGAAAGTGGTGATTGCTCAGCGGGCTTGACCAACATGGTGCACCCTGCAGCCATTGCCGGGCTGGTTAGTAACCCATCAATATTAATATGCATACAGATTTTGTAAGTTTCTAAACTTGCTTAATATGCATACAGATTCTTAACAATTTAATCAATGTAATCATATACGTAACACATAAGTGAATTGCCATCACATTATAATCATATACGAATTGCCTTCACATAAATGGTGATTGCTCAGGGGGCTTAAGCGACATGGTGCACCCTACAGCCATTACAGAATCTGTATGCATAAAATTAAAATTATACCTTTTTCCTCATGTCATAGACATAGGCTTCCACCGCATTCTTTTTGTCCTTGGTTTCTTCCATAACACGATCCTGAAGCGCATCTCAAACTCCTTTTTCACTGCTTGCTGCACATCTGCAGGTAGCATTGCCCCATAAACCACCTCTGAAACAGGTACGTTTGATTTCTTGACCTTCTTGTTTGGAGCTTCCACCTGCAAAACGTTTTCCTCAAAACCAAGTCCCTGTGTTTAATTTGATTCAGTGATCTTGTGATCATGTCAAAAACGTAAGTTTCAATATGTATTTAATTTGATTTAATTTAAAGGTTCACTTGGCAGTGTCAGCTCTCAATAGCAACAATTTCCCAATCATTCAAATCAACAACTAAGAGTGACCAAAATGACTGAATAGAGTAACACATCCTGCATACCAGTCTTTGTCATATCAGTTGAATATGTCCCCTTACTATTGAGCCATAAGACGCAAAATTTGCATTGACCCTCAAGCTCAGCTGTGTATGTAACCCTTCCTCTTGGTTTTTCAACTCCTCTAGACAGATGTAATGTGCGAGCAGCAACACCCCTGTACTGTAAGAGCACACACGTCCGTGAACAGCCTGCTCTACACCTACACGCAATGTTTGTTGGGGAAAAAAATAAAAATTTTGAGACACAAATAATAAACTCCCAAACTATAATAGAGAATAAGAAAAAATTCTTACCATAAGGGTCAGCGCTACTGGCTGCAACAGCTGCAAAGCATCAGCGAAGCAAACGCCAAGTAATTTCATAAGTTGTAGGGTATTAAAGGGTATCACAATAGCCGCAAAATACGTATTCAATGTTGCTCACCCAATGGTGACGTACGACTGGCACGCTAATTCATCCTAATTAACCTAAAAACAACAAAAGAAATATGAGGTTAATAGGACAACTAAACTACAAAGACGACTTCCTGCAAACAAAACCAACATATGCATACACGGTAACAAATTTTCATAATTAGGGTTTTGAGGGAAAAAATGCATACCTTTTTCCTTGTACGTGATCTGTCAAAAAAAAAAAAAAAAAAAAAAAAAAAAAAAAAAAAAAAAAAAACACCATTAAACGTGATACAAAGGTTATTACCTGATTGGCATTAAGGATTTATCAAATACGAAAGTTATATAACAAACAGCAAAATAACAACTTACTAACCTGCAAGGAAGAGGTCTAACCTGCAAAGAAACACACAATAACAAAGTTTGATCATTAGGGTTTATGAATGAGCACACCGATATTAGGGTTCTAGGAAAAAAAATCAAACAAAAACATATATACCTATTCCTGAACACATACAAAACAGACACCAAACATATTAGCATATAAAAAAGATATTAGGGTTTTGAGAAAAAATATATTATGGATGAACTGCGTTTTTTTTAACGTGGGTTTATAGGTTTGATTAGGGTTAAAACTCTAAATACGTATTAGATTTGATGGATAGGTTTTTTCTTTTGTAGGGATTCTGATAATTATCTCATTAAATTAAAATGCTCAATAATTGGTTGCACAGGTTTATAGATTTGTGTTTGCAAGATATAATCAAAAAAATGTGTTGGTCTAGTGGTTATCATGCTTGTTAATGTTTCCAACACCCTAGGTTTAATCCTAGCAAGTGGCGCTTTTTTTAAACAATTTTTGAAATCTGAATTTTAATCCATCTTAAATACGAATTTTAATTAAAAAAAATATGAAAAATTGCTTAATTAAAAATATGTAATGCCTAGTCATCGATGAGTCATCAATGACTGGACAATGAGCGTGCATTGCTGACGTGTCCATCCAGTTATATATATGTTATATATATATATATATATATATATATATATAGTATCTCTATATAAGTAAAGCTTACATAAAACTATCCTTACAAACAAATATTATCTGTGGAGATGAAGCTCACTGAAGATGTTGATAGTGAGAATGCGGATAATACCTAGATTATTAGGACATGATAGGTTACTCTATCACTCGGCAAGTAGGCCCGAAATCATGTTTAATGTCCGCCTTTAGGTTCGTTTGTAAGAAGATTTCAAAACTTCTTATATTGAAAAAGGTTGAATACGTCATCCGATGTATTCAAGGCATTATACATAATTGAAGTGCGCGATACCAAGGAGATTAGTGTAAAGATCATGATTTAAAACTAACTCCAATAGTGTGGGAGATTATGTGGATTGATAATGTACAAGTTATGTTTGTACCTTCATGGGTTGTTTTTATACTTCTTGGTTCACCAAGAAACAAACAACTTTTACTATCTCCACGACCGAAGCCGATTACGCAAGCGCTGGAAAGGCATGAAATTAAGCACTATAGATGAAACAAGCTCTAATCTTTCGATGTTATTCCCATGACGACACTCCCATGACGCGCTACAACAAGAAGAGATTGACTTGATCAAAAACTCCATGTTAAGCTCATGTATTAAACACTTCATGATACGTCATCATCTCCGTCACTATGAAGTTCAATGAGGAAACATTTCTCTCGAAAAAAAAATATTCATTTAACAACATCGTTGACTCTCCATTCGTAACCCTCTCATGACTATTTATGTATTTCATTGGAAATACTTAAGTCATCTTATTGAAATTTATTCTCGTTGTTTAAATCCTGATGGAGAAAATCTCTCATGACTATCCAAATATTTCACTGGAAATATTGAAGTTATTCCGCGAATCTCTCTTACGACTATCTACTCATTTCTTCGTATTATCTAATGTCATCATTCGTAATTAAGTCTAGTTCCTCATGTCATAAGAATTTATTAGGTATAAATTCTATCCTCGTCTCAAAAAGTCTGATAACATCAAATAGTTCCGTGATTTAAGTGTTAATTTCCCCCTTAATTACTTATCTTTTCTATTAATATGTTAGGATATATACTCTTATTCGTTTATATTCTGTTTTCACGGCAAAGATGAGCAAAGCAACGAAGAAACGCGGAAATGGAAGGACTAAAGAGAAAATATGTGAAGTATGCGGATTCTGCACCAACTACGGCGTAGAGACTATATCTACCTACGCCGTAGCTGGTACTTATGAAGACTACGGCGTAGCTCAGCCATGACTACAACGTAGTAACCTATTAAAGGGCTCTACGGAGTAGCCACTCTCCACCTACGGCGTAGACCCCAAATGAAGCAGTAAAGAACTCACGTGGCCAAAGAAGAAGTTACGACGTAGTTTCCTAAATAACTACGTCGTAGAAGCAACTAAGGAAGAAACTACGCCCGTAGCACTTAATCAAGCTAAGACGTAGTTGAGATTAACAAAGGCTACGGCGTAACAACTTATAAAGCTACGCCGTAGCAAAGTCGGGCCTATAAATACCAGCCCTAATTCCGAGTTTATTCATTCACTTTTCACCACACAAAAGCTAGGAGGAATTTAGGGAGCAGGAGGAACGAAGTTCAATCTGCATACAAGTCATTTCTAAGGGAGAATTCATACACAAATCATAATTTTATTTATTCCTTTGATTTGTATTCAATTCATGTTTACATTTGTGATATCAAACACTCGTTTAACTGAATTTATGAATATGAGTGGCTAAACACCTCTTGGTGTTAGCCTTGTTATGAAATTGTTGTTATTATGATTTAGTTTTCTCTGCATCTATTATCATCTTGTTTGTATACTTTCTTGGCTAGTCTTAGGGCACTCTATTTTTGGTAGTATTGAGGATTGGTAGTTCCTTGGAGGCTTGGTGAATTAACCTTAGGACCCAAGCCAATGAGGATGTGACTTGGTGGTAGAAATATCAATATACATGTTCGAATTAACCCTAGGACCACCTACCAATGCGATATGCTTAATGAAGTTAGAGGGGGTGTAAGATGTGACCAATACCCGCATCCCGCTAGACTAGTCCAAGTTATTATAGGTACTTAATGACTCTTGCATCTTCGTAGGTTCACGCCGACCGATGAACTCTCGTATTTACAATATGCGAGAATAGGACTGATGAGGCGAAAAGTGTACCGCTTTTCGGGGGTCATTTAAGCCCTAAATCCTATTTATTTGATCAAATAGTGCCCTAAATCGTTCCTTTTGTCATTTTAGGTACTTTGGAGAGAAATTCTGGAAAAGGAAGCATTTTGGACGTTTTTGGAGCATAAAAGTGAAGAATTCGACAAAGTGCTAAAGTCTGCTGGAATAGTACCCATGACGGCATCAAGCTTGGATGTGACGCCGTCAAGCCTTGATAAGCCAGAACGGATTTTGGGAGATTAAAGGGGGACGGCGTCAAGAAGGCCATCAAGAAACCCTAAGCACGGCGAGGTGACGGCGTCAAAGCTACAACGTGACGTCGTCAGATCTGTTTTTTTTATATATATTCTCACAATTTTTAGTCATTAGTGTGGAACTTTTTAGGGAGAAACCCTAATACGAATTTTAGCAGCTTTTTCAAGGTTTTTTACCTTGAGATCTTCCATGTTACATTGAAGATAAGTAATCAATTAATCATTCAATATGTCTATGTGTTGTTTGATTCTATCTTGTTCTTGTCTTTTGTTTAACATGCTAGGCTAGGTTTTCTTTGTGTTTGCTTAGATCTAATGAAACCTAACTATTGATTATTGATTGAATGGTGTGTTATTGATTGTATTGGATGAATGTTTATCGATGTTAGGCTTAAGAAAACTGGCAGACTTCCAATTGGTAACATGCTTGAACGTCTTAAGAAACATGAACCAAGGTGTACTAAGGTTATTTGATTGTATTTAATGCATGAGCGAATTCTAGTGATCCCATGTTAGGAGCTTCTTAGCCGGCTCGACATAGGAGTGAAGTAGGAGCTTATAGAGTTGGGGAAGTCCGTACACACCCCCACGACCGTTATTAAGGAATACAATCCGTCATCCACGCAATTAATACACACTAATCAATCGGTAAAAGATAGTTAGGGAGTAAGGAAATTTAAGTAAACACACTTCTCTCCATATAGTTTTCACAAACATTTATTTTCTTGTTATTTTATTTTGCATTAGTAGTTATTTGGGTTAGTTGACTAGCAACTAATTCTGCTCACTCCATCAAACCCGAGATTTTTACTTGCTTTCAAAAAAATATAAAAATACATAAAGAATCTTCCCTCACCCTTAGACCTATTAGAGTAGTTTTACAATCCTAACGACCCTATTCCCCTAGAGAACGATCAATCCCCCAGTACTTGCCACTACACTATACTACATCGGTCAGGTACACTGCCTGGTGGGGATTGCAAGCTTCTCAAGATCCCTTGAGAAGTAAAACCTTTTTGCGAGGGTGCAATCTCACGCATCAAAGTTTTTGGCCCCGCTGCCAGGGAATAGTTATTGTTTAGGTTGAATATTTATTTTATTAGGTCTACTCGCTAGATTCCTTTCTAGTGAGATTTTTATTTTATTTTTCTAGGTTTTCTTTAGTCTATCTTATTTCTTCGTGTCTTTGTTCGTAACCATTACCATCCGCCAACATGGAAGGTGGTAACATCCTCGATCCCAACAAGCCACCACAACAAAACCATCCCCAACCAAACCAACCTCCTAGAGCCTGTACCTTAGGAGAGTATTCCCGACCTAGCCACCAAGGCTATCGAAACACCATTGAGCTCACTCAAGGAGCCAATGTGTCTCCCTTGCGATCCGACACCATCCGGTTGGTGCAAAGCGGATGTGCATTTCATGGACTTCGTTCCGAAGATCCAAATCAACACCTCAAGGACTTCCTTAAGATCGTAGATTCCATAGACCTTGATGTTGACACTCGAGAGACTACCCGATTACGTCTCTTTCAATTCTCTCTGCGAGACCATGCTAGTCAATGGCTAGAGCGTCTACCCGCAGGATCCATCACCTCTTGGGATAATCTCACCTCTCGCTTCCTAGCTCAATTTTTCCCACCGAGAAGAACCACAAAGCTAAGGAATGATATCTTGGCGTTCCAACAACGCCAAGGCGAAACCCTCTACGAGGCATGGACTCGATTCAAGGACTTACTTCAAAATGTCCCTCATCATGGCATAGACCTTTGGCTCCAAGTCCAAATTTTCTATGACCATATCAATCTCCCCACGAGGCAAACCATTGACCAAGCGGCCGGTGGTAAGCTACGTGATCGAAGTGCGGAACAATCATGGGATCTCCTAGAAGATCTTGCTCTTTATGACAACGAAAGTTGGAATGATCCCCGTGATTTGAATAAAACGGTCAAGGCAATATCTTTGCCTTCGAACAATTCAAGCACTTCCGACTGTAGGATCATAGAACTTGAAGACCAAGTCAAGTTTCTTATGAAATCCTACGAGGCTCCTAAACCTTCAAGCCAAGTGAACAAAATCACTTCTTCGTGCGAATTATGTAGTGGTCCCCACGACACTCGTGATTGCATGGAACTCCCCAAACAAGCTTTTGCGGACTACGCATCCTCGCGTACCGACGGAGCTGGAGACAAGTGGTACACTTTCAAACCCGAGCCAAACCCTTATGGTGACTCCTACAACCCCTCATGGAGAAATCACCCGAACCTTAGGTGGAAACAAAACCAAAACGCACCCCAAAACAATTCTTCCAACCCACCTTATCGTTTCCAACAAAACGGTTCCAACTCAAACCGTACTTTCAATAACAATCCTTCCAATAATTATGGTAGTACCAATCATTTCGAAGGATTGATGTCCAATTTTATGGCATCTCAAGAAGCTCGTATAGCTAAATTCACATCCGAATTTAATCAACAATAAGTAGAGATGACCAATAAAGTTGGGGAAGTCCGTACACACCCTCACGACCGTTATTAAGGAATACAATCCGTCATCCACGCAATTAATACACACTAATCAATCGGTAAAAGATAGTTAGGGAGTAAGGAAATCTAAGTAAACACACTTCTCTCCATATAGTTTTCACAAACATTTATTTTCTTGTTATTTTATTTTGCATTAGTAGTTATTTGGGTTAGTTGACTAGCAACTAATTCCGCTCACTCCATCAAACCCGAGATTTTTACTTGCTTTCAAAAAAATATAAAAATACATAAAGAATCTTCCCTCACCCTTAGACCTATTAGAGTAGTTTTTCAATCCTAACGACACTATTCCCCTAGAGAACGATCAATCCCCCAGTACTTGCCACTACACTATACTACATCGGTCAGGTACACTGCCTGGTGGGGATTGCAAGCTTCTCAAGATCCCTTGAGAAGTAAAACCTTTTTGCGAGGGTGCAATCTCACGCATCAAAGTTTTTGGCCCCACTGCCAGGGAATAGTTATTGTTTAGGTTGAATATTTACTCCCTCCGTCCCATATTAAGTGTCCACAATGGAATCTTTGGATGTCCCAAATTAAGTGTCCATTTGTACCTTTCAACCAATAAGATGAGACTTTAGTGGGTAAAAATAATATTTGATTGGTGGAGAGTTTAGTTATTGGAATCTCCTAAAACTTTGTGCATTATGAAAGTGGACACTTAATATGGGACGGAGGGAGTATTTTATTAGATCTACTCGCTAGATTCCTTTCTAGTGAGATTTTTATTTTATTTTTCTAGGTTTTCTTTAGTCTATCTTATTTCTTCGTGTCTTTGTTCGTAACCATTACCATCCGCCAACATGGAAGGTGGTAACATCCTCGATCCCAACAACCCACCACAACAAAACCATCCCCAACAAACCAACCTCCTAGAGCTCGTACCTTAGGAGAGTATTCCCGACCTAGCCACCAAGGCTATCGAAACACCATTGAGCTCACTCAAGGAGCCAATGTGTCTCCCTTGCGATCCGACACCATCCGGTTGGTGCAAAGCGGATGTGCATTCCATGGACTTCGTTCCGAAGATCCAAATCAACACCTCAAGGACTTCCTTAAGATCGTAGATTCCATAGATCTTGATGTTGACACTCGAGAGACTACCCGATTACGTCTCTTTCAATTCTCTCTGCGAGACCATGCTAGTCAATGGCTAGAGCGTCTACCCGCAGGATCCATCACCTCTTGGGATAATCTCACCTCTCGCTTCCTAGCTCAATTTTTCCCACCGAGAAGAACCACAAAGCTAAGGAATGATATCTTGGCGTTCCAACAACGCCAAGGCGAAACCCTCTACGAGGCATGGACTCGATTCAAGGACTTACTCCAAAAAGTCCCTCATCATGGCATAGACCTTTGGCTCCAAGTCCAAATCTTCTATGACCATATCAATCTCCCCACGAGGCAAACCATTGACCAAGCGGCCGGTGGCAAGCTACGTGATCTAAGTGCGGAACAATCATGGGATCTCCTAGAAGATCTTGCTCTATATGACAACGAAAGTTGGAATGATCCCCGTGATTTGAATAAAACGGTCAAGGCAATATCTTTGCCTTCGAATAATTCAAGCACTTCCGACCGTAGGATCATAGAACTTGAAGACCAAGTCAAGTTTCTTATGAAATCCTACGAGGCTCCTAAACCTTCAAGCCAAGTGAATAAAATCACTTCTTCGTGCGAATTATGTAGTGGTCCCCACGACACTCGTGATTGCATGGAACTCCCCGAACAAGCTTTTGCGGACTACGCATCCTCGCGTACCGACGGAGCGGGAGACAAGTGGTACACTTTCAAACCCGAGCCAAACCCTTACGGTGATTCATACAACCCCTCATGGAAAAATCACCCAAACCTTAGGTGGAAGTCAAACCAAAACGTGCCCCAAAACAATTCTTCCAACCCACCTAATCGTTTTCAACCCAACGGTCCTTCCTCGAACCGTACCTTCAACAACAATCCTTCCAACAACTATGGTAGTACCAATAACTTTGAAGGATTGATGTCCAATTTTATGGCATCTCAAGAAGCTCGTATAGCTAAATTCACATCCGAATTTAATCAACAACAAGTAGAGATGACCAATAAGATTGACAACTTATTGAAGGCCCTTACCAACCAAGTGCTATCACCTCCACATAAGGACGCTAGGACCACTAATAGCGGACCCCAAATCAAGGACCCTTCTTCATCCAAACATGTCCACTTCGTCAACGTTGTCACTATTAGACCAATTGATAGGAGTGAGGAAAATAATGAACCTAAGGATGAAGTTAAGGAAGTCGAGGTAGATAAGGAAAGTAGGGTAAGCAAGATTGAAGAAGTAGATGATGGAGAGGACTACTTCAATAAGTTACCAACTAGAGAAGAACGGGCATACCATAAGGATTTATTCGATGACTCCGAGACACCATACTTCCTAGGTAACCCGATTATCAAAACGGGCGACCCTTCTAATCTCAACATACCATGCAACATTGGACATTTGCATGTGTGGAAAGCTTACATCGACCCTAGATCGCCCATAAACATCATGACTAGAGCCCAATACAACTTGATAATGAAAAATCAACTTAGGTATAGGGTATTCCCCGATAAGGGATGGATTAGTAACTTCACGGGAAGAGTTAGGGGATTACCGGTTTATGTAGGGAACTTCACCTATGTCACCGACTTTGTGATTGTAGAAGATATCCGCCCAATAGTCGATGCAAGTTTAACTCAAGTAGTCTTGGGAAAACCGTTTATTGAGGTCTCTAGAATGACTTATGAACCTTCCTTAGGGATAGTTAAATTTAAGGATGAGACCGATGAAGTGAACTACCAAATGCCATATAAGATAGAGCAATTCCAACACTTGTCAAACGTTGAAAAGGAGCTTAAACAAGCGGTCTACTATAGGAATGATGAGGATAGACGTAGGGGAGTAGACTATGTCATGGAAAGGATATTCGGTTTCTACAAGGATTGTTTGAAATTAGGACCGGATTATAAAACCGGACAAGAGGATGACCTAGAAACCGTGACCAACGATGAAGTCACGTAATGTACGGTGACTTTGAGTCTAGCTACAAGACTCGTTAATAAAGAAAAGCGCTTCTTGGGAGGCAACCCAAGCTTTGTGTGTTTATTTGTTTGTTTGTTTGATTTTATTTGCTTCCGTATGTATGTTTTATTTTTATTGTTATTGATTCATGCTTCAAACTAAATTGTGAAAATGCTTTATTTTGTTTTTAACTTCGTCTTAACTACATATAAAGGTATTTTGCAAAAGATAAGTGTAAGGGAAATCTAAATCGGTTTATAAGAACAAATGAACATGAATCATAACAATATTAAATTGACATACATATTAGTAATTGTTTGAGTCAAATGCTTGTATCGAGTCATAATGATATTTTGCAGGATTTCCAGGAATTAAGAATTGAGTTTTTCCAGAAATTTTCCGGAAACTTAACATGAAAAATCTGTCAGATCACTTCTGACGGCGTCAAGCCCCAGGCTGACGGCGTCAGGCTCAGTTTTCTGGAATTTTTGAAAGTTTTGTTTTTCTTCCGGAATCATAAAATGCTTTATAAAATCTCTAACTTATAAACTCCAGGAATCTGCAAAATATTCATTCCACAAGCATTATATCCTTATACAGATTTATCCCGCCGATGTTATGCAGGTTTTCGTGTTTGTTTTCTCAGGTTTAACAGGTTATTTTGGACAAGAAGATGATTTATATTTCGGAAGGGAAGCTTTGAGTGTTCATTTTCTTGGAAGAAGATCTAACCATGTTACCCCTTTATCTACCGAGCGAATCAGGGGAGTATTTGATTTCATTCTTTTACCTTATTTACTTTTACATCTTATTATTTGAACATTGGGGACAATGTTCATCTTAAGTGTAAGGGAGGGGGGGTAAATTACGATACCTTAGAGAATGCAATTACGCTTGATTTTTGTTTGTTTAATGGTAGATGTGTAATAAAACTGAGAGAAATACCTGTTAGGGCAATTTTAGTGCCAAATTTAAAATTTTTTACAACATTTAGGAGTGAAACTTTGGTCTTAATGAGCGTCTCATGGATAGGAGTTATATGACTAGCACAAAACCGTACAACTAAAATTTTTTTCCACCCCAAATATGTGAGGTTCGCCCCTAGAATTGGTAGGAAAAGCATTTATGCTATGATGTGTGTACCGGTAGCACTTAGATTCTAGAACTTGCGTTAGGACCATCCCAAATCCACAAGTGAGACTACATTCATGTAGTTAGATTTACTACATGATAAGAGGCATTAGGATTAACCCTTGTTTTACACCTGTGTTTTTGTTATAATTACTTTTGCTACATTGGTCAAGTAATTCTCCCACACCCTTGCGTTGTACTCATTTTTAGTACACGATACCCCTAGTACACCCATCCGAGCCTATCTTTTCGTTTCTAACTTTAAGCATTATACTTAAAGGAAGAATTTGTTACACCCCACTTAAATGTACACCCAAATCGCCTTAGCCTACCTTGTATGCACTCACCTTTAGTGCATTATTGTGACAACATTTGTTTAAACCCTTAGTTAATTATCTAATTGATTACATGGTTGCTAAGTCGAGTCATATCCTTGTACATATTGTTTTGGGACGATTGGGACTCATGGGTAAAGTACTAGTGTAATGGAGTAATGGGGAAGAACAACATTATTACCCCCATATGTGCTAAATATTTTAAAAGTACTCCAAGTGTTTCGATTATCTTAATTCGAGTAATTAGACTAGTTATTTGTAAAGTATGTAAAAGTTCAAGTGTAAGGGGAGAACCGAGACCCCTATGATGTATTATTTTGGATGGTAGGGCAAGAGTGTATGAAAAAAAAATCGAAAAAATCAAGAAAAATACAAAAAAAAAATGAGAAAAAGAAAAGTAGAAAAAACATACGGACTACCATCCCGTTTCTTTTTATGTTTATTTTATATTTTTATTAGTTTTTTGAATTAGTGTTAGTCGAGTCTAGTCTTGGCTTAGCAACGCCATATTGTACATGTGATTAATCAAGATCTTTAACTCACCACCAGTAAAATATCCCTTATCCAACAAAACCTTGTTTATCATATCCCTACACCTCATTACAACCCTTTTGTAAAGTCCTCTTTGATAGTTTATCTTAGGTGCTTACGCCTAGTGGAGAAGGTTTTCGATCCTTTCCCAAGCCTATGGTAATCTATTTGCTATGACAGGTAGTGAGAGATATTATTCATTTTCATTTATGAGATATAATTTTATGACACTTGAGAGATGTGAGTATCTAAACACTACTTGTGAGGTGCTAGTGCGTAATCTCCGTGCTTATTATGATTAAAGTGGAATGATTATTTGTTGTAATTACTTTTATATTAGTGTTAAATGACCCCTAACTTGTATTTTGATTAGAATAAAAGCGCATTTGCTTGAGGACAAGCAAATCTCAAGTGTAAGGGTATTTGATGAGGCGAAAAGTGTACCGCTTTTCGAGGGTCATTTAAGCCCTAAATCGTATTTATTTGATCAAATATTGCCCTAAATCGTTCCTTTTGTCATTTTAGGTACTTTGGAGAGAAATTCTGGAAAAGGAAGCATTTTGGACGTTTTTGGAGCATAAAAGTGAAGAATTCGACAAAGTACTAAAGTCTGCTGGAATAGTACCCATGACGGCGTCAAGCTTGGATGTGACGCCGTCAAGCCCAGGTGTCAAGCTTTGATGTGACGCCGTCAAGCCTTGATAAGCCAGAACGGATTTTGGGAGATTAAAGGGGGACGGCGTCAAGAAGGCCATCAAGAAACCCTAAGCACGGCGAGGTGACGGCGTTAAAGCTACAACGTGACGCCGTCAGATCTGTTTTTCTATATATGTTCTCACAATTTTTAGTCATTAGTGTGGAACTTTTTAGGGAGAAACCCTAATACGAATTTTAGCAGCTTTTTCAAGGTTTTTTATCTTGAGATCTTTCATGTTACATTGAAGATAAGTAATCAATTAATCATTTAATATGTCTATGTGTTGTTTGATTCTATCTTGTTCTTGCCTTTTGTTTAACATGCTAGGCTAGGTTTTCTTTGTGTTTGCTTAGATCTAATGAAACCTAACTATTGATTATTGATTGAATGGTGTGTTATTGATTGTATTGGATGAATGTTTATCGATGTTAAGCTTAAGAAAACTGGCAGACTTCCAATTGGTAACATGCTTGAACGTCTTAAGAAACATGAACCAAGGTGTACTAAGGTTATTTGATTGTATTTAATGCATGAGCGAATTCTAGTGATCCCATGTTAGGAGCTTCTTTGCTGGCTCGACATAGGAGTGAAGTAGGAGCTTATAGAGTTGGGGAAGTCCGTACACACGCTCACGACCGTTATTAAGGAATACAATCCGTCATCCACGCAATTAATACACACTAATCAATCGGTAAAAAATAGTTAGGGAGTAAGGAAATCTAAGTAAACACACTTCTCTCCATATAGTTTTCATAAACATTTATTTTCTTGTTATTTTATTTTATTTGCATTAGTAGTTATTTGGGTTAGTGGACTAGCAACTAATTCCGCCCACTCCTTCAAACCCGAGATTTTTACTTGCTTTCAAAAAAATATAAAAATACAAAAAGAATCTTCCCTCACCCTTAGACCTATTAGAGTAGTTTTTCAATCCTAACGACACTATTCCCCTATAGAACGATCAATCCCTTGGTACTTGCCACTACACTATACTACATCGGTCAGGTACACTGCCTGGTGGGGATTGCAAGCTTCTCAAGATCCCTTGATAAGTAAAACCTTTTTGCGAGGGTACAATCTCACGCATCAAGGACAAGGTGTAAGATAGATTTAGGTGATTTAACCCTCTGATCCTAAATGTATATAACCCCCAGACGAAACGATAGGATGCATTTGCTAGAAAACTAATCATGGTAATAACAAGAGTAGTAATTAGTTTAACACTACTTCTCCCTATTGATTCTCTTCTATTTATTTACTTGCTTTGTTATTTACTTTTATTAGCATAATCTCTATAATCATAAAAACCCCTTTTAAACGTGACACTAAACTTAGATAGATTCCACACGCATAGCTCTTGGGACGACCTCGACTTTACCAACTAGCTATACCTCCGACGACCAGGTACACTGCCCGATAGTGCATTAGGTAGACCTTAGGTAAACGAGCAACTTATAAATATTAAAACCTGGTTTGTAAAACCTGCATCAAGTTTTTGGTGTCGCTGTCGGGGAGCTATTAGGATTTTATTTAAGTTTGCAATTTTAGTTTTTATTTTCAGTTTCTCACGATCATTTTTAAGTTTCAGGTACCATGGCAGAAGTTGACATTGAAAACCTCACGCTCGAGGAATATTTGGCTCTCACAAGAGAAGAGCAAGGGCCTGGTTTGGTTAGGCCAGCTATTGGGGATGATGTGTAATTTGAAATCAAGAATCAGTTCATAAGGGAATTGCGAAAGACCCATTTTCGGGAAGCAAGACAGAAGATGCTCACGAACACATTGACAATGTTCTTTACATTGTTAGTTTTTTCAACATTCCGGGAGTATCACATGATGCGATAATGCTCAAAGTATTCCCTATGACATTGACCAGAGGAGCCAAGAGATGGATCGATAGGTTACCAACTGGGACTGTTAACACTTGGACTATCCTGAAAAAGCACTTCATTCAGAGATATTTCCCTCCTTCAAGGACAGCAAAACAGCTTGAAGATATTCACAATTTCAAGCAAGATGGAGATGCAACACTGTACCAAGCTTGGGATAGGTACAATGATCTTTTGTACAAGTGCCCTACTCATGATTTCAATAAGCAACAAGTGGTTAACATTTTTTACAAAGGGATCAATATCTCCACCCGCCAAATATTATATTCTCAGGGACCGATCCCTGGAATGACCCCTGCTCAAGCCTTAAAGGCTATTGAAGACATGGCGGACCACTCTCAAAAGTGGCATGAAGGTGGAAGTAGTAAGAGCATTGCGGGAAACTCGGAGGGAATTACCCTAATCAGCAACAAACTCGAAAGCTTGGGACGTGACATGAAGAAGCTTAAGGAGAATGTTCACGCTATTCAAGTTGGTTGCGAGATTTGTGAAGGACCTCATTTAGCTAAAGATTGCCCTTTGAAAGAGGACGATAGAAAAACTGCAGAGGTGGAGTATGGGGAAGGTAGACCATTCCAAGGGTACAATAGTAACGGGTATCGTACAGGGACATCCGGATACAATCGGCCACCTTATGGGGAAAGAAGATCAAGTGTTGAAGAAACCATCAATATGTACCTTGATGAGTCGAGAAAGAAACAGGAAGAGCAAGATCGATGGCTAAAAAACTTTCAAGAGGCAACTAACAAAAGCCTTATGAGCCATGATGAAACCCTCAAAAACCTTGGAGCTAAGATAGAACTTTTATCAAAAGACACCAAGAAAAAAAATGAACAAGCTAAGGTTTGCATGGTTATACAAAGGATCAATGCATCTCCCGATATGGAATCTTTGCAACAAAGAAACAAATTACAGGAACCGGAGGAAACGATTATCACAAAGGAAGATGCCACCCAAAACGAAGAGCTCAAGATTGTTACAATTCATCCAAATAATGGTCAACTTAATGACCAATCCAAATGGCCGGTTACACTTGAAACAAAGTACCATTGGTGTGTTGTCATTCCGGTGGAAAATCTGAAGTCCTACGACCTATGGCCATCATGCGACCCTAGTAAGGAGCTTTGCAATGGGGGTGGTGATGAACAAAGGCTGCATGGGAATAGACATTTATGGGATTCGACTCTCGATCAATTTAGAAAGAATTTAAATGGAGAGGGACAATATCCTTCGACGAATGGTTACAGATCGTCTATGGTAAAGTTGATAGGGATAGGAAAATGGAAATTTGGGAAGAAGTTAATCGATTTCACGATGACAACCATTTCCCTAACAACGGAACTAAGGACACTCAAGTTGAAGAAGATCAAGTTGAAGGTGTTAATAAAGAAACTAGCAAGGAGCATTGGTGCGAGAAGGTTATAATACATCATGATAATGGAATATCATTTTGGGCATCATGCAATCCGTATGATGACGAATGTAATGGTGGATCTAGTAAGGAATGAATTGGGAATATGTCTTACTATTGGAAATCCACCAATGATAGTGAGAGGTGTGAGCTAACATCGGTAAAAGGAGTAACTTTTAATGACTGGGTAAAACTTAAATATGGTAGAACTGACTCCTCGACTAAGGAGAGGATTTGGCAGGAACACACGAGAAGTATGGATGAAGAAGAGCACGAGGATTCTGATAATGAGGATGGGTATGCGATAAGGCCAAATAAGGAAGAGATTGGCAAATTCTCGACTTAATTGAAGAAAGGCTTGATAGCAACTGGTACAAAGATATGGAATCCTAAGTTAGTTTTACAGCCTAATCTAACGAAAGGGGGTTCAGTCTGAGAGACTGGCACAGATTGGTTATATTAAACAGTAAATTAAACTAATGAGCATGAATCAGTGAATAGCATACACGTACACAGATAGATAATTAGAAGTAGAAGAAGACATATCCTGATAGTTAAGTAGCTTGTCACTTGTTTTATTGCTAGTTCTATATGAAGCGTATCATAATCTAATCTGTCTCGTTGGATCTCATTATATCGGTGAGTAAACCCTTAATGATCACTTATGTCTATCCTATTTATCCAAAGACATCAGCTAAATAGGCGAGGAGGGGGTATGGCGGCCCAAGCAAAGCTCAGCTAGACACAGAGGTTATCAAAGCACTAATATAAGTCACCAAAAACATCATGATATAGACTTTAATTGATGGGAAAGCAATTTTAAGGGAGCATTACGGTGGCCACAAGCCCATCAATCCTGATGAATTAAAGCGTACTATTACAATATAACAAAAGTACTTAATGAATTAAATACATGCAGGACCTTCTTACAGCTCTAATATCTT
>LBNU01039441.1:145191-167252 GCA_014162995.1 Artemisia annua
TTGCACACAAAATTCGTCTAGGTCTTGGGGTATTTATAGTTTCTGTCTGAGGGCTCGATGCGGCGCATTGAGTAAGTAGATGCGGCGCATTGACTTAACTTCGCGTGGGGTCCAAGATTAATATATTCTGGAATATTCGTACACCGTCTTCAGATGCGGCGTATCTTGATTCTTGTATCCGGCGCATGTCCTTCAGTATCTTGGATTCTATCTGGTGAAGTCTTGATAGTGATACGCCGTATGTCAGAAGTTTAATGCGGCGTATCTGGAGTAGAACGAGCTTGATCTTCTTCTTTGACCAAAGTTTCATATGCGACGCATGATAGAATTACATACGGCGCATTCTTTAAAGTCAGGCAATGGTCTTCGAATTTATTTAAGTATGATATTGCGGCGTATCTGTTGAGATAGATACGGCGCATCTTCTGGATTTCAGTAGACTTTTGACATCTCGCTTGTTTTGCTCCATAATTAGTCCAAAATCGCCAAGTTTCACCTATTGCTCGTTTTTACCTGAGAATTACTAAAGTAAAAATTAAATACCGATTCTCATAAATAATATAGTAAAACAAGTCAAATAAATAGGATAAATGATGATAATAATATGTATTTATTTGAGTTTATCAAATATTCCCCCACTTGAAGCCAAGGAGTAACAAGTCTAAAGCGGTAAAAAGGGTTTTGAGGCTTAAGAATTGAACCTAGCTTCGTTCAAACATCTCCTGCATACACGATTTGCATGTATAATTGAATTGCACAATACTTTCATAATAGTACAACACTCATGTATTGTTTTGGGTCAGATTGTTACATATGATGCAATAACCTGTAAAAGTAAGAAAAAGAAAAAAAAATACAAGCTCATAAAAAAATATGAAGACTATATTGTATCTATCCTTAACTTATGTCTGATTTCATCTTCAATAAATGAATGAAAGGGTCTGCAATGAGCTCCTTGGCATAATGGTGGGCTATCCATTTGTATGTCACCAAGTACCTAGGTTGTAATTCCTAGAGCATTTGTGTTGAGGCTTTAAGGATTTGATTTGGAAATAATTCTTAGTAGACATCCAAGAAGCATATAATCTACAACTACAAAAAGTTTTTTCTTTATCAGTTGACTTAAAAGATTTTCTTTTAACCCTGCCTTTTTTTCAACCTTCTTAGGTGACTTTAAACTACCCTCACCATCTTTTGAACTACCCTCACGAGCCTTTTTCTTCATTTGGCATTTTTTTTTTTTGTTTGTATTATACCCAGCACATCTACCTGCTTCCACATCCCTACCACACAAAGCTAAGACTTGCTTCCAATCATTTCTCTTAAACCACAGTTGATACCCATTGGCTACCCTATAATTGGCTAAAGCAAGTTTTAGTTGTCCATGGGTCTCAAATCTCATTCCTAATATAGGTTCCATTTTATCTCAATTATGTGTAGGATCATGTATTGGATAAATAATTCCTGGCTTAGCTCTATACTTAGGATCTATATTCTTTGGGTCGTCTAACACTTCTATTGAATTTACTTTGATAGGTTCATCAATGAAACCTCTAAAGTGACCACTATTAGAGCACAATTTGTTAAGAAAATGGTATTTGGTAGTGGCATTTTTAATTTCTACTTTTTCATCACATTCAGTAAAAAAAAAATTCCACATAACTTAAATCTTCATCATCACTAGAACAATAAGCATCACTAGATTTTCATTTCTCAAATCAACACCAATGGATTCTGAATGGTCCCTAATATCTATAGCATCATCATCAAGATGTTCAACATGCAAATCAACTACTCATTTTGATTCATAACCAACTGTAAAAAATGCCTCAACATCAGCATCATTTTTTATTTCTTTAATGCTTATTCTTAATGTCGTTCACACTTTGCAATAGTACAGCCTCCTAAGTGACTATGACTAAATGCCTAATTACATCACAAAGATCAAGATATGACATACCTTCAAAGTTAATATCTATGATTTGCTTTTTATCTGCGTTCAAGTAATCAAAAGATTGTAAAAACACCACCGTGTTTTAAATTGACAGTGAAAACACGATTCTTATAAGGTTTACTTTTACCCATTTTGATTATTACATAGATTTGAAATTAGGGTTGTGGAGTTGGGAATTAGGGTTGTGGTGAGAATTGGGGGGAAAAACGAAAATTGGTAAAGTGTTTCTTGACTTTTGTTAGAATATGTTAGGTCAAAGTCTTTTAACATGGTTTTAATAAAAAAAAATGATTACTCCCTCCGTCCCAATTTATTTGTCCACTTTTGACTTTTTAAGTATTTGTTTTTTAAATTTGACTTTAAATTTTTTTATTTGTTTTATATAATATTTGATGAAAATTATACCCAATGAAAATACATTTAAAACTAAATACATTCATATATTTTGCATCTAAGTATTATATATCACAAAAGATAATATTTAAAGTCAAAGTTGTAAAACAAAGACTTCAAAAGTCAAAAATGGACAAATAAATTGGGAAGGAGAGAGTATTTATTAAGTTTTTTATACAGTCGTACAATAATAGCTGGTTGCAACCGGTCACCAATTGCAAATATGGACAATTTAACAAATTTAGGAGTTTCATATGTGGTAGTAGAACTTTTCAAAGTTCGTTACCTAACATTAAAATATTTTGAAAATTTATGGCTAATTCATAACCTTATAACAAATGTATAAGTGCTAAATGTACATATTAAAATGTGCAAATAAAAATTTGCCCAGTAAATCATTAGCAATATGAAAAATATACTCCTGCCCTTAAAGGGCAAAATTAGTCGAATATGACAAAGTACAAGCTGAAAACACATTAAAACCCATTTCCACATACACAAACACATAGAACAGGAGAAGGTCAAAAGTTCCTTCCATTCCACCATGTCGTCCACCATAGACAAGATCCAAATCTCCGGTCCCACACTCGCCTCCTTACTCCACCGTTTCACCACCTCCTCCGGCGACATCGACGGTCTCTTATTCGGCCACGTCACCACCACCACTCCTTTAACCCTCTCCGACACCACCGTCACCACCCCAACCACCACCATCACCATCACCTCCTTCTTCTCTTCTCCCTCCACCACCACTTTCTACACCCCTTCTGGCCACCTCCATACACCCACCATCACCACCCTCACCACCAACCAACCTCCCCTCATTGGTTGGTTCTCCGGTCGCCGCAAAACCCATCTCCGACCTTCCATGAAAGAGACCAATGTCACCTCAAATCTCGCTCGATATGTCCAAAATGATCAATCTTGCATTTTCTTATTACTAACGACACCGTTTTATGAGAATCTAATTCATACCCATGATTACAAAGTGTTTAGTTTTAGTAATGGGAGTGGTGTTTTTGAGGTTAAGGGTTTAGATATTGTGAATTTGGGACCTGGGTTTAGAGGGCATTATGGTCATTTTGAACCAATGTCTTTGTTTCCTGATATCGGGTTTAGTGTCAAGGGACTGGATATTGAGACTATGGTTGAGGATGGGGGTGATGAGGGGGGTGACAAAAAGTTTGGGGAGTTGTGTGATGAGTCGGGTTTTGATGTTGGGAGATTGAAGAGGTTGTTGGGCGAAGAAGCTAGCGGTTATACTGCCGAATTGGAGGAGATGTATAATAATATGATTAAGAAAATGAATGCCTTGGCTAAACTTGTTGAACAATCTTCTGCTAAGGTTCTTCAACAGGTTTGTTTTTTTTTTTCTTTCTAGATTAGCTTATTTACGCTGTGTTTGTTTTTTCAAACTTTTTATGTCTCGCATGCAATACCATGCCTGCCGGAGAGGAGGTGAATTTGAAGTCTTTAAGAAACAAAAAGCGTTTATAACTAATTAGACTTGTATTCTTTTTGTAAAACTGAAGTGGAGGCATAAGAGGAAAAAACACTCTTTTTCAGAAATATCTGTCCCTGAGACATAAGAGGAAAACACATACGCTCTTTTGTATAAACACATCTGCCCACCAGACATAAGAAGAAAAAAGTACTTTGAAATAAACACAGCCTTGGTCGATTTATGGACTTAATTCATTTTGATAATACCGATAAGCTCACATTTGAGAGTTATCAGCTTTATGGCTTATTGTCAACAAGCGCGAGTTGATAAGTTTTAAAAAGCAATCTTGTTGAATTTATTAAATTAGAAAGCACATAAGGTATCGAAACACATTGTTTGAGAAATAAACTATGAGTAAGTTTGTTTTGGGGTTGTGATTTTTAATCTTTTTTTTAATAATCTACAGGAGAATCATAATATGAAGTTGAGGTATAAAGTTGCTGGTTTGGAATGATTGTTGAAGGCCGTTATGTGTTGAGGTACTAATGTTTTTATAGGTACTTTTTTTGAATAATTGGATATGGTAGTAGGAGTAATGAATTCACTTTGTCATTGTGATTTAGCCTGTTGTTGCCTCCTCAACTTAGAGAATAGGAAACAGTCCAATTTATTGCAAATAGCTTAAAAACACTGTTATTGAATACTGCAGTTTGCCGATTTGACTCTAGTTTGTTAAAAATGCCCAGGTTTGCAGAAATTAGCAACAAAAAATATAGCTGAGTTAGGCTGTAAATAGTGATTGAATTAGTTTAACTTAAATATGACTAAAGAAAATTCTACTTGAAGAAATGGCAAACAAAGATGGCTGAGACAGCTTACAAACACTCCAAGTAGTCAAACACTTGTTTTTGGCAGCTACATGTACTTGTAAATGGCTTAAAAAGCACCAGAGCTTGGTTCAAAGTGGCAAAAAAGGCCCCGATTAACAGAAAATGTAAAACACTGTGTTTGTTACCTTTTGTCAACAGTGGCGGATCCAGAAATTGTATTTATGTGTGGCACAATTTTTTCCCCCCACCATCTAACCTATACAAAATTAAAAGCAAAATTAACAACAGACTAATAAGTTACCTATTTGGACTCAGTGGCGGTTCCATGATCAAATCTAAGATGGTTCCTTTATTTAGTTAACGCGATAAAATTATCGGGAGCCTGAGACTCAACCACTAAATAGGTCCGATAGTCGGTATTCATTTGTGTTTAAATTAAAAACAAGACGAATTGTTTAATATCAGATAAACTTACAGGTAGTGACAACATATAATTTTATTTTATGCAATAACACTTCGCAAATAAAACTTGTAGCAAAAACATTTCAAAAACAGTTTAATTCTATAGTTTGATTAGATAATAAAAGGGTAATTAAATATCATGTTCAAGACTTCAAGGAAACTAGGAAAAGAGATGCAAAAAAGATTTTAGGCTGTGTTTGTTTTTTATTTTTTGCCTCTTAACAGCCTCTGAATGGGCACTGTGTCTGAATCGGTCAGACATTTTGACGTTCAGACCGTTTGTTTTTTATTTTCCGTTCAGACGCGTTCAGATGCAGTAAGATCTTAATGGTTTAGACTTGAGAGGGGTGTCTGAATGCATCTTGTTGCCTCTTGCTGACACAAATAAAAACCCAAAAAAAATTAGTACGAGCAAGCAAATGTGCGGTTCAAACATGAGTTTTTTTTTCCCGTTCAGATGCGGTCAGATTCAGACATTTACGCATCAGATTCATATTCAGATGTGCGGTTCAGATTCAGATTCAGACCCTCTTAACAAACAAACACCACCTTACTCTTAGCCTATTGTCTAAACCCACGTGACACTCTTCCTAACCACACTTCACTAGAAACAAAAATGTGACATACTCATCTTGTCTAAAACAACAAAAAGTCAAAAACTACATCTTCTTCATCATACTCTCCTGCAACAATTTACGACTGATCATTCCGTTAAAGAGTTTATTTCTTTACTTTTATGTCTTTCTCTTTGCAACTAGATCCAAGGTGGTTCCAGGTTAGTTTTCAAAGTAGGTCCTAAAATTATCCATTATATTGCTTCTAAATAAACTTTGTGGCACAAAAGATACATCTATTGAACCATCGGATTTTATAGAACAAAACTACTTGACCTGGCCAACCCATGTGTGGCACGTGCCACAGGTAGCCAGGCCATAGCTCCGCCCCTGTTTGTCAATTGGGATGTTCTATCTGATGTATTTCTATGTTAGCTTTTCTTTTTTGGTTGGAAGACATTACAATCGCCCTTCATTAGGTAGTTTAGATGCCTACCGTACGTTTTTGTGACTCTGTTTGGAATGAGATCATACTTTCTTTGTCAGTTTTAGGTAGAAATTCTATTACAATGACCACGTTAGTTAAATCCATACCATAATGATAAATATCGCCGGCACAATCAGATAACCACCAACTAAAATGAATTTTTGACGTGCATAATACATACAAAGAGCATATGAATAGAAGAATAAATTTGTCACATAATACATACATACATAAAGCATATGGAAAATAGAGACATACAATTCAGCTTCGGTCGAATCTTGTTATTACTTTTTTCAATGTGTATCAAAGAAAAACTATGTTTTATCGTCTTGCTTTTTTCTCCTCAGTTGGCATTATGTTAAGTCTTTTTGTGAAAAGGTTAAGTGTATTATTACCCATAATGAGTATTAGATCAAAGCCAAAAACCAAGAAACTGAGGACATTTCCCTTAGGAACATGGAAGATGACCAAATTAGTTAAGAAACCATATACTCTCAATTAAAAAACTATACTTATGTTCATTCAGTTCTAGAAAGAACATAGAACTCATTCAAGCTACACATAAAATAATCAAATTGACTACGCATCAGCTGTCATCTTGAGGAAACAACTCCACATTCACAATTTGGATACTCAAAGATCAGCAACAGGTTTTTATTATGCTCATCAATTTGGGTTTGATATTCAGTCATGATCTTTAGTGCTTCTTCTGATCTTTTTTCCTTCTGAAACATACTATCACTCCTTTCCGGGCAAATATAACACACAGCAGCTAGAACAAGTCTTTTAGCAATGTACTCCAAATAATGTTTATACATGATCTTTTAAGCAAATCGTTGATGATTTCCTCCCATACAATTGTTACGAAATACACTGAAAAAGTAATTGTTGTTTAAAATCAGTGCAACTATTCATAACAGGTACATCAGCATATGGTGTAGTAGATTTTTCCAAAGCATCGTTTTGTATGGTGTTTGTAAGTGTCCCTGTACCACCATCCAGACATTATATTAATTTGTAATTAGACTTAGTTATGAATTGTTCTAGTTTTGAGTTTCATCTTTTTCTTCTAACAGAATACCAGATAGCACTTCCACGTTTTAATACTCTTTAAAAAAGTAGATCTTTTTTATTATTTCATAAATAGATAAATGATTGTACCAAAGTGATGTAGCATTGCCCATACGTATAATAGTAGTTTATTATATTATATAATTAATTAACTGCTATTGATCTATTTTCTCGGACGCCTTACTTCACAAATATGTGTTCTCTAACACTATTTGCCCTGCATTGTGTTGCCATGTTAACTTTTTAGGTTCTTTTTGGGATATGCTTCCCCACATTTGTATTAATTTATTTGTTTCTTGAATTTTATTTCAGGTTATGAAGTGAGCGATTGACAGAATGTGGTATTGTAAAATAGTAGTTAGAAACGTTTCCTGTTCTTTTAGTTGCTTCTGGGAAAACATCATGATTCATGTCGTGTATAGCTTATCGGGTATGTTCCAAAAACCATCAACAAGTTTCTTTGGAGTGATGTCTTCATAAGTTGATGTCATCTCAAAAGAGTCAATAGACGAGATGTTATTTTGGGTTTAGGAGGAAAACTGTTTCTTCTTCTTGGTTTTAATTTGCAGTACATGTTGTAGACTTGTGGTTGCTGGATTCTATGACAGTGTATGGTAGGTGGCAGTATCGACCCATGTCTATGTAAACGGGTGAGATCATACTGTATCATATTGGTAACATGTCAAACTAGTGAAGTGTAAAACCTAGCTAAAAATGAGACTGGTGAAACTAGTTACATGTACAAATGAGACCCATGTTTACCTTTTATTTGAAATGGCTTAAAATCGTTGTTGATATTGAATCAGTTAAGTTGTAATGATTACCAGCTTGAATGTAAGTGCAGTTCTGGAAAATTGTAAAACGAGAAAATGGTTCCAATAGTGAAACTTCTTTCACATCTTAAACTTGTGGAATAACAAAAGTAGTACTCGATCCATGTTGATCGTATTACTGACTCAGTCTTCCCTGTTTTGACTCGAACTCATTTAATTTACGCAATGCTACTTGACAAAAGCTAACAACTTAAGCTTTATTTTTTGCCACATCTTGATAGCTAATTGTTTTCGAAGTTCCCAGCGACTTTTGTTCTTTGAATGTTACTAATTCTCTTGAAGAACATGGTCATGGTTAGGGGTGAGCATGGTGCGGGTTGGTGCGGGTTTTGGTAAAAACCGAACCGCATCCGCAATTGCGGTTTTTAAAAAGTGAGAATCCGCAACCGCGCGGTTTTGCGGTTTTGGGGGTTCGCGGTTTTTGCGGGTTTGCGGTTTGGTTTTGCGGTTTTTTCGATTTTTAAAGTTTTTTTTTTTTTTTTTTTTTTTTCCTCAAATTATATTTTTCGTATATATTTATTATAGAATAAATATATCATAACGTTACGTGATGGGTTAAAACATATATACAAAATGTTGTGTATTATTATAAAATTATAAACCTATACAATAGTAAAAAAGTCAAATGATGTGAAAAATTTTAAAAACTTCGATGATAAATTGATAGAAAAATAAAATTATAAGACTTAAAAATTCAAACAATAATTAACCTATAAAATTCGTTTAAAACAAATAATTAAGAAACAAACTATATAAAATGACTCATGGTAACTTAGAAGTTGTCTGATTATGCTAAAGCTTAAAGGCAATGCATGACAAGGAATAGTTGGTGACTAATGATATCAATTGAAAGGATAATACAAATTAAGAAACAAACTATATAAAATGATGCTTATGGAAAGAATTGCGTAACAAAATTTCACAGTTTTGGAAAGCGTACAAAACCGGTCACCCGGTTGAAGTGGTTACCTTCCCAAATCCGGGTGAACCGGATGCAGCCTTTTTTTTTTTTTTTTTTTTTTTTTTTTTTTTTTTTTTTTTTTGAAGAATCAGATTTAGTTGAACCAATGCAAATCGGAGAAAATCGGTTAGTAAACTGTAAAGTGGTCAACATTTTTTCCAAAATTTTCTTTTTGGATTTTGATCATTTGATGACTTTATGTTTCTGTTTTGAATTAAAGCTTATATAGTTGATTTTCGGATGCTTGATGTCTTCATTTTGATACTTTCAAAACCACTCAACTGGCGGTTAAACCGAGAACCGGTAGGCCAACTGGTTCCATTTCTAAAACATGAGTTGAGATCCATGTAGACCCATAATTGACCATAGAACCATTGAACACATCCCAACCAATCCAATCCAATTTGATCCAAAGGCTGAGATCAAATCATCTATCTACACTTGAAGGGCAAAAAAGTCAAAAAAAAAAAAAAAAAAAAAAAAAAAAAAAAAAAAAAAAAAAAAAAAAAAAAAAAAAAAAAAAAAAAAAAAAAACGCGTATCCATAGAGAGCAAAAAAAAAAAACATTCAGATCTTTTCCCAAACACACACACACACACACTCAAACATCACCGTCATCATCATTGATCCACCATCATCACCGATCCATCATCATCGCCGATCTACTATCATCACCGTCAAATCCGTCTTCATCACCATCAAATCCATCGCCGCCGTCGCTCCGCCGTCGTACATCCAGATTCTGTTACAAAATTGATCATTTAAATAATGGATAATAATGATGTTGTAGTCGTGGTTGATGAAAATCGATATGAAGCTGAGCTTATGGTGGATGCTGAGGTAATAGATGAAGCTGATATGTATATTTTGCTTATTTTAGGTTTTTATTCATGTTGTGTAGATTTTTCTTATTTTTAGGTTTTTATTCATGCTGTGTATTTTTTGTTAACTGGTCAGGTGTGATTGTTGTTGATTAAGCGAAGTCTTGTTGCTAGTTTTAATTAATTATGTAGCATAAATCATTTTCATAAGAAAATATGAGCATAAATGAGAAGATATGAGCATAAATGAATTAGGCGAAGTCTTTGTTAGTGATGTAATGATGTATAGGGTATATCTAAATGCTTGTAAGTGACTGCTGATTTGTGAGTGAGATAAGTTGATTTGGATTGAAGTCAGGGGTTAGTGATGTACTGATGCATAGGATTTTGTTGCTGATGTATTTTGTTAGAATCATGTATGATTCACACTGAATCATATATGATTCATATAGAATCATATATGATTAAATGTGAATCATACATGATTCTGGTAGAATCATATATGATTATATTAGATTATTTTATGGTTATTAACATTTAACATTTTTATGCAGGTCGATCAAAATATGTTGCACATAATCCTAATGAGATCATGCGGAAGATTGCATTTGTGGTGAAGATGCGTAACCAGAACCAGTGAATGGTTCTTAGGTTGTTACGCATGCTTTTGTGCTCTCTTGTGCATCTTCTGTCACTCAGTGTCCTCGTGTGTGAAGCTTTTGGTCTTTGGTTGTAGTTTTAAGGTTTTAATGATGTAGGTATGGTGTTTCTGTAAGCTGGTCGTCTAACTAGTGTCTGCTGTAGTGGTACAAGTATCCATGGTGACTCAGCTGTGTTAGCAGCTGATAATGTAACTTGTTTTGTTGGTTTCTTTTTTAATGCAAGTTACGCCTCGTTAATTATACTAGTTAGTTTTGTTTTTTAGTTATTTTTCTGATTTAGACCTGGATAGAATTGTTATTCTTAATATTTGATGCGAGGATTATGAATGTTACATTTGAGTTATGTGTAGTTACATTCAGATTGTTGATGCCACAAACGGTGTGGCCAATAATAGAAAATGTGTTGAATGCGATAATGTACTTGTTTGTTAATGCTATCGCTCAACATACGACCTCATTGTCCCATTCAATACATTTTCCACTACTGACATGGTGTTTCCACTTGTGTTTTCACCTCCCAACCTCAATTATCAAGGCCCACCTTTCTAACGATGTAGGTGTGTTCCATTGGTTTGTCTGCGCACTTGTCGATATTATTATTTGTGTGGTTGATGTTGATGATAGTGTTTATGTTTATTTTAAACACAGAACTGTAACAATATCAAACACACCAATAGTTATATTGGCGGTGATCAAATGATCCTATGGAACCCACATACATTGTTAGAAAGATGGCCCTTGTTAGTTGAGGTGTGTTGACTGCGATGATCACACTCTTTCAATCATCCCAGTCAACACAAGACTTTATAATCACACTCTTTTACGGCATCAATAAATGTACAAATAATATATTGTTGAAGTGTTATCCAAAAGTCCAACAGTAGACAATATAATGCTAGCAGTGGTATTCCCCTATGAGTGTAATATAAAAACTAGAAGTAGTATTCATGGCCAATATATTGCTAGCAGTGGTATTCCACTATAATTGCAATATATAAACTAGAAGTAGTATTCATTACTCTAGCAGCTGTATTTTTATAGATGTAGGAAAAATGCTACGTATAGGTCCCAAACTTTTTTTCACCTATAATAGCTGACATAGGGAGGGTATGCGATAGAGAAAAAAGAATACAATGTTTAACTTGAAGCCTGATTTTATTAGGTTTTATTTCAGTAAGTATAGTATCGTTTTCCAGTTGTTTTAATCGTTATACTATTAAACTTAAGTTACTCTACTGTCAAACATACCAACTTTGAACTGGCCCTTGCTAACTCATTCTTATTACTACGTTTTATGTCTTAAAAATGTTGTTGTATCAATGAGGCAGTGAGGGTTTGTTCGACGTACAAAGGTGTGGTAAATTACATTAAGTCTACAAAATAAATAGCATAAGTGGTATCCAAAATTTTACAACTGGAAGATATAATGCTAGAAGTGATATTCCCCTATCAGTGCAAAATATAAACTAGAAGTAGTATTCATGGCCAATATATTGATAGCAGTGGTATTCCACTATCATTGCAATATATAAACTAGAAGTAGTATTCATTACTCTAGCAGCTGTATTTTTATAGATGTAGGAAAAATGCTACGTATAGGTCCCAAACTTTTTTTCACCTATAATAGCTGACATAGGGAGGGTATGCGATAGAGAAAAAAGAATACAATGTTTAACTTGAAGCCTGATTTTATTAGGTTTTATTTCAGTAAGTATAGTATCGTTTTCCAGTTGTTTTAATCGTTATACTATTAAACTTAAGTTACTCTACTGTCAAACATACCAACTTTGAACTGGCCCTTGCTAACTCATTCTTATTACTACGTTTTATGTCTTAAAAATGTTGTTGTATCAATGAGGCAGTGAGGGTTTGTTCGACGTACAAAGGTGTGGTAAATTACATTAAGTCTACAAAATAAATAGCATAAGTGGTATCCAAAATTTTACAACTGGAAGATATAATGCTAGAAGTGATATTCCCCTATCAGTGCAAAATATAAACTAGAAGTAGTATTCATGGCCAATATATTGATAGCAGTGGTATTCCACTATCATTGCAATATATAAACTAGAAGTAGTATTCATTACTCTAGCAGCTGTATTTTTATAGATGTAGGAAAAATGCTACGTATAGGTCCCAAACTTTTTTTCACCTATAATAGCTGACATAGGGAGGGTATGCGATAGAGAAAAAAGAATACAATGTTTAACTTGAAGCCTGATTTTATTAGGTTTTATTTCAGTAAGTATAGTATCGTCTTCCAGTTGTTGTTTTAATCGTTATACTATTAAACTTAAGTTACTCTACTGTCAAACATACGAACTTTGAACTGGCCCTCGCTAACTCATTCGAATTACTATGTTTTATCTACTAAAAAATGTTGTTGTATCAATGAGGTAGCTAGGGTTCGTTCAACTTACAATTGTCTGTTAAATTCCATTAACTTTTTCCAAAGCATTTTATGTGCCTGCATTACCACAATTATGTTGTAACAATCGATTATGTTGTTTTTCTTAAATCATATTATTTTTTATTAACACGACAAGTTTATTTGTGTTTTTGTTTGTGTTTTAGGAGTATGACGCGAAGGTTATCATCAGAAGTAAGCTTAAATACTTTTCTTTGGTTAAAGAAAAATTGAACAAGCATCCAAGGAATATGTTTAAAAAGACATGCTTTGGTAAATGGTTGGATCTTAAATTTTTTGACCATGAACCGCATATGATTGATTATATCCTTAAACAACAAGGCCATGTAGATGACCATCATTATGATATGCCACTTATATACCATGTTGATGGTCGAAGTCTTCATTTTGGGCGACAAGAGTTTTCAATTATAACGGGCTTTCGTTTTGGAACCGCTTCCATTGGGTTACATCATTACGGCGAGGTAAAACTTCGTTCGCGAGTATTTCCTCACAGGGCAGGGGTAAAATTGTCCAACTTAGATCTTTTAAGTGTAGTTGAGGACGAAGCCATGTTTTGTAAGTTGCCGGACGATGATGCAGTTCGTATATGTTTGGTTTTGTTGTTAGAGGTTGTTTTTATGGGTCACTTGTTGACGGATCATGTTGAAGATACGTTGTTGAGGTTGGTTGAAAACCTAGATGAGTGGAATGCTTATCCATGGGGCGAGCATATTTGGCGGCATTTGTACAACCAATTATTAAACGTGGTACATAAGCAAAAGTGGACGCACCTTCATGGCCTTAACAATGTTAGCAATTACATTCCCTCATATACGTTTTCGGGTTTTGTATGGGTTTTCAAGGTTAGATAATACATAAACGCTTTAATGAATACGAGCTTATGTACTGTAAATACAGTTACTTTAATGCAATTTTCATTTATATGATAGATTTGGATTTTGGAGTCATTCGAAAGCAACATTGAATGGTGGAATAAAGCCTCCAATGTGACACCACGGGGCATCGCGTGGACCAGAAGACAAATTTTCAAGCGCTCCGATTTCTCTGCTTTATTTGGAAAGGTATTTGTTTGTATCATTTAGTTGTATAGTTAAATTATTTAAATATTTACAAAATCTGATAAACGGCATATACTGTCAAGACGTCGAAGGTCAATTATGATATTAAGCCAACGATAGACGAGCAGCAATCTGACTGGTATGTTCTTTATCGTGAATTTGCAATGGAATACGTTCCAAGGGCCCCCCAAGTAGAGTTTCACATCCTTACGATGTTTATCTTAAAAAATGCGCGGAACGACGCAAGCGGGGTCGTGTCCGCTATAGTGAGACTAGTATTACTAAAGAACTTATGCTGAAGGATCATGTGATTACCTAGTTGAATGCTCGCGTGTTCAAACTTGAAGCTATTATTCATGTAATGTCTTTAAGTAACTCGTATACTACTTATGTTAATCCTTTAGTTTATATTACCTATCTTTACTAAACACCTATTTTACCAACAAATATGCAGGTTCTCGGACACGATAAATTTGGAGGTGTTCTGGTAATATTTAATATGAAAACTAATACACCTTTGAATTGACTTGAAACAACACTCATGTTCACTACACTTACCCCATTTGTATCATAATTTGTTACAGGAAAAATTGGAGTTTAACGACGTTTTCCGCAACTTAAGTGCTGAGTTATGTGGTGAACTAAACAACGATTTCCTCGAATTGTTCGCCTCGACAAAAGACGCTGAAACGGACGACGATGTTGTTCAGGCAATTTACTTAAGTCCCCTCAAAACATTTACCATCTCATGTAACCCATACTTAATAGGGAAATAATTACATCACAGGTTAAGTACCAATTGTAATGACCTTGCATTCTGCGCTTCAATTGGATCTTTAATTTTAACAGTCGATTTTTTTTAACGTACAAAATTTATCAAATACACTAGAAACATAAGTAGGATAAAATATAATAGACTTATTATCAAATACACTAACAATATAAGCATGATAAAATACACTAGCAGTTGAATTTTTATAATGTTCACCATATATTAAAGAAGTAGGATAAATACAGTAGAAGTAGAATAAAAATTAACTAAAGTTGAAGGATAAATTGTACTTACTACTAGTCCTACATTGAATGCAGGAATATATTCTACAAGATGAATTACGTTTGAGGTTAGATGAGGAAGAACGATGGCGTCTTGAAGAAGAAAGGATTAATGAAGAGGAGAATAGAATGCGATTGGAGGAGGAAAAACGAATTATAGCGAAAAAGGAAAGGATGTTGCTGTATCAAGCGGATAAAAAGAAAAAGGCAAAAGAGTTTATGAATTCCGAACATATGAAAATCCACAAAAATCGGTTAGCACCTGCCAAGTGGACTCATGGTTCAGGTGAAGTATCAGCTTATTATTGGTCATAGAAATATGCTCAGTCCGAGAAGAAAAGACCATTCGGAATTGTAGATCCAGATATGACGGTTTTACTCAGGGATGTTGAACCTTGGATTGAGGTACACACCCGTATTGTTTCACCTCTTTAAATTTGTATACGTTTTTACCTCAATCAACATCAGGGTTTTTCCATTCTTAAGTAAGACAGTGTTGTGTTCATTTTTTAATAATTTTATAATTTTTCAATTCAGGACCTATCTCGATGTGACTCTTCTATCGACAGAGTTCATTTTAGTGAGGCTTACGATATGTTTCTAGGACAGCCGGGCCCACTTCATTGTAAGTTCCCATGGTGTCAAGATGTTCGTGTTGACCGCAGGTTTTGGGAAAGTCTTGTCTGTGTAGATCCACCTAGGAAAGGGTGGGTAATGGATGAGGTTAGTAACCACACGGTAACCTCATTACCATGTTAATTATGAAATAGCGTTGTCTTATTTAAATTGTTGTCTTGTTGCATACCTTTTAAAGCAAAATTTTGTTTTCGTATTATTATTATTATTATTATTATTATTATTATTATTATTATTATTATTATTATTATTATTATTATTATTATTATTATTATTATTATTATTATTATTATTATTATTATTATTATTATTATTATTATTATTATTATTATTATTATTATTATTATTATTATTATTATTATTATCACTTTTTTCTTCATTTTTTAAATACTTTTCTTTTATGTTTTTAGCAGCACATAGAATTGTGGGTGACATACATGTGGCATGTTAGACCCTCTAATGCCAATTGGGCAATGGTTAGCAGTTACTTTGTTCAACTGCTCCTACAAGATTCTATGCCATTGTGGTATGCTGACGGGCAAACGTACAATATTCCATGGAGTGATGTTGACAAGGTGATTTTTTGTTTGGTACCAAATTGTTTGTGAGTATTGTTGTTAAAATATTAAATTATATAATGTTACTATTAATACACACCAAATATTATTTGGATCGATGTAGGTTATCATTCCTATTAATGAACCAAAGAAGCATTGGCTAGTTGCACAGTTTGATATTCGCACTGGTGTTGTTACATTTTATGACAGCGGTCACATTTAAAGAGGAATGGCGTGATTGGCATGTCTCACTGCGGGAATGCTTAAAGGTAATACTGAATGGTAAAACCTGTTATATTACATGTTTGTAGACTATCCATTTTGTGTCACAAATAGTTATTTAATGAAGTTATAGGTTGCCTATAACTAGGGGAAAGCTAATGAGGTGGTTGTGTTCAATAAATGTTATCATTTTTTTTAATACTCATACTGTTATGCAACCGTATTTGTTTCCATCAGAAGCTTCCTTCACACACTTTCTTTTAATATAATCTGTTTTCCATAACCCAAGTCTCATGTAACTCACTGAAACTCTAGACATGTCAGATAACATACCAACTGACATCCAAGTTGACATAATGAACTGACTTCCCGTAAAGGCTTTGCTTCAGTTCCGCAACGTCTGCAAAAGTTAGAAGTATTGCATAGACAGTCCAGCCTTCGGACTTGGATACGGTGCTCGTGGGAGTCATACTACTCCTTTTACTTTAACATATGACCAAGGTTACTTTGGTTATTTGTATTTGGTTGATGACGATTTTACGTTAAAACCACTTAATTTAGTAGTTCCTTCCTTCCCCCGATCTCATGACAACAAAAACTTCCCTTACCTTGATCTTACTTCGGTAGGTACTAGTCAAGGTATTTGGTGTTTCCATTCTTTTTATAAAATCGCTGTTATTTGGAACCCCTCTTTGAAGAAGTGTGTTGGGTTAACAGTCCCAACTTTGCTTTCTCATCGTGTTGGTCATAAATCCTTTATTGCTTTCGGTGTTTCCCCCCACAATATGGACCCTACAGTTCTGCACATTTCCTTACCCAAAAAGGACATGGCCGGTTGTTTGTTTCATGGTTTTCATTTAACACAAAACAGTGGCATCCATTAGATCCTGAAAAACTGCCACGTGAATCCATTCGTCTAAAAAGGTCATCACAAGCTGTTATCGGTAGGTATATATTCTGGGTAGCAAGTGAAAAGCATGTTCAAAATGATTCTACCGGGCTCTGTTACAAAAGTTTCCTGATTATGTCCTTTGATTTGATTTCAATGACATTCCAAGAAGTTGAAATTCCAGAAACCATAAGAGTCCATCTACCCATACCTTTCACCTTGCTTGCGTATGGAGATGCCATTGTTATTTGTGGAAACATACTCACAGACGTCAACAATGCCTTTTGTGTTAGGATTTTAGAGTTGGAGGGGGCTTCACTTACAGGTAAGATTTTAAGAAGTTTCACACATCAAAGCCACTGTTGCCTTAGACTACTAGGTTTCACAAAGTATGAAGAACCTATAGTGGAGGTGGAAACGTCGTTCCAGTCTGAACACACCCTAGAAGTCTACCAACAGTGGTCAGGCCAGTTTCATTATGTTTGTATCGAAGGAGATGCTGGTACCTTCTTCATGGGCCCCTACATGGAATCATTAATTCTGTTAAATGAAGAAGATGGTTCTGTATACTAGTATCGTATGTAGTATGTTTGTAACACTCCTTTATATGTTAGTAACCGCTATAATATATAAGTAGTGGTCACTATATTGTTAGGGTGTATCCTCGTTTTTTTATGGTAGTATATTTTAGTTAATCCCATTATTAGTTTATGCAATTTCTCTCAACGTTTGCATGATAAAAGATAATTAACTTCAGTTGATCATTATAACATTATTTAATAAACTTCAATTGCACATTATTAACTTCACTTGCACATGACATTGTAAACAGGTTCAACTTCCAATCGTGCTTAAAAAGTCAAACGTTTTCCATACAAAGGGACTTGATCACAAAAGATATACGATTTCGTTTAAGAACGTTGAACGTGTTCCCAAGCAAAGTGGGATTTTTGGAGATTGTGGGATATGGGCATGTTTTTTTTATACCGCTTGTCTCACGGCATATCGTTGGATGTGGAAGACACACTTCAGGTTGCCCTGTCGTATCGAAAACAGATGGCTAGTTTTTATTTTAAACACAAGGTTGCTACCTGGTAACTTTGTTGACATGTTACATAATGTCACACCAAGTCTGGACGACCGATGCTTACAAGGAGTAAGTGTTCTTGCTAACACATGTACACATGTTTTATAATATTTTTTTTATTTATTAATAAACATAACATACTACATTAGATTACCAGACCAAATTTTTCTATTAACTATAAAGTAATGAAAAATAGGTCTAGCTTAACTTGGTTTATATTGCCCCATCTTATTCTTTATCAGTTCAACATGAAATACACTCCAAACACCAACCAACTGAGTAATAAAAGATTCTTGAACATTGTAGCTCTTCTTTCATTGTTTGTTGCAACCTCTTGAACATGATTGATATTCCTCAGCAGCCCAGGGATAATCTGCACAGATCTGGGACACATGGGAGGATCATAAAACCCATTAAACCCGCAACTGTCTTGCCCCTGTTTACAGTAAACATACTTAGATGATTGGAAACATAAATACAAATAAAAACTTGTAGATCATTGATAATTACTGTTTTTGGACAACAGTGAAACCTCCGTCCAGGGTTAGTAGCTGTCCATGATGTCCGCAACACTGTTGGCAACCCACAGTGACAGATTCTAGGAATGTACATTGCTAGGTTTTGAAACTGTTAACCACTGTAGTTTTGGGAGCAAATATGGTTTATAAAATAAAAGAGTGTTGATGTTGGGTGGTGTGGGTGTACTTATTTATAGAATAAAATAAGTAGAAAGTACAACATATTAAAGAGCAATTGACCAACCAAATTTTTTTCACATACTTTATCTCACCCCTTAGTGCAACGTGTTATATTTTTGAACCAATTCTAAGTATATTTTTTTGTTTTGGTTATACCTTTTTAATCCATTTGTATTTTAATTTTTTTAACCTTCTGTTTCCATTGCACAACGTTTATTATAGGTTGGGAAACACGTCGTGCCCCCTTCGATGTTGATTTGGAAATTCTAATTTTGGGTTTTCTATAAACACAAGTGGCGAATATGATGTTAATTCTTGACCATTGTGGCACTGTACTAGCTATCCTTTTGAGTGCAACTGTTTAACCAAACTTTATCGCCATGGTATGTACCCAAATATTTGCTCGCTTTAATATATTTTCCAATCATGTTAGCAGACACCTTTGTAAGTGAAACAAAGACGACACTAGTCAAAACATAAAAACATATCATATGTTAGCTTATTCCATTAGAACCATTTGCTTTGTTACAAAGAAAGGTTCATGAAAGGCAGCTTACTTAATATAGGCATCACACAGCCATAACCTTATGCCAAACCACAAATACGTAGCCTAAAAAGAAAGCTAGGGTTCCTAACCTTCATGTGCAACCTCAATACAGTTTACATGTTGCTCTTTCTTAGTAACACCTTCACGGGCTTCAGCCAGGATTGTATCCAGCAACTGAACCCTCTGTTTCTCCATTTCCTGAGTGTGAAGCAAACAATCCAGTCCGGATTTTGCAATCCGATTAGATGGATCAAAAGACATAGCTTCCCTTATGGTCTGTTCACGCTTTTCAATCTTGGCTCTTAGTTGGTTGCATTCATCACCAATACGCATGAGAAAACCCTCTTCTTCAGAAATTTCGCTTTTGAACAAAAACTTTAACGCTTCGCCTAGGTCTTCTGATCCACATGCTTCTTTCAGCTCATCAATATTTGGGGTGGTTGCCTTTTAAGAAGTTAGTTGAGGATGAGTAATTGTGAAAAATAAAATACACCTATTTGCAAAAGGTATAAATAAAGCACATAAAGCAAGCAGTTAAGACAAAATATACTTTAGTACAAGTTGCAAAACAAAAGGTTTGTACAATTTGCATAATTCCGGGGTTACTTCCCCACATAAAAATCCTTTAATGTGGCACACATCATATATAAACTATTTTTCAAAAATGAACCCCTCACATTCAAAAAATAACAAAAGAATACCCTGTTTGAATAAATTTTGCAAATTACAATAGTATTGTTTGAATATGTAATGATATTTACTGTAGAAGTAGTATTTATTACAACAGAAGTACAATAACAATTATAATATTGTTAACCAAAAATATAAGTAAAATTACCACTTGATTACTGCAACAAAACTATAATAAACAAAAAAAATTTCTTTTTAAAGTANTAAAGAGCAATTGACCAACCAAATTTTTTTCACATACTTTATCTCACCCCTTAGTGCAACGTGTTATATTTTTGAACCAATTCTAAGTATATTTTTTTGTTTTGGTTATACCTTTTTAATCCATTTGTATTTTATATTTTTTAACCTTTTGTTTCCATTGCACAACGTTTATTACAGGTTGGGAAACACGTCGTGCCCCCTTCGATGTTGATTTGGAAATTCTAATTTTGGGTTTTCTATAAACACAAGTGGCGAATATGATGTTAATTCTTGACCATTGTGGCACTGTACTAGCTATCCTTTTGAGTGCAACTGTTTAACCAAACTTTATCGCCATGGTATGTACCCAAATATTTGCTCGCTTTAATATATTTTCCAATCATGTTAGCAGACACCTTTGTAAGTGAAACAAAGACGACACTAGTCAAAACATAAAAACATATCATATGTTAGCTTATTCCATTAGAACCATTTGCTTTGTTACAAAGAAAGGTTCATGAAAGGCAGCTTACTTAATATAGGCATCACACAGCCATAACCTTATGCCAAACCACAAATACGTAGCCTAAAAAGAAAGCTAGGGTTCATAACCTTCATGTGCAACCTCAATACAGTTTACATGTTGCTCTTTCTTAGTAATACCTTCACGGGCTTCAGCCAGGATTGTATCCAGCAACCGAACCCTCTGTTTCTCCATTTCCTGAGTGTGAAGCAAACAATCCAGTCCGGATTTTGCAATCCGATTAGATGGATCAAAAGACATAGCTTCCCTTATGGTCTGTTCACGCTTTTCAATCTTGGCTCTTAGTTGGTTGCATTCATCACCAATACGCATGAGAAAACCCTCTTCTTCAGAAATTTCGCTTTTGAACAAAAACTTTAACGCTTCGCCTAGGTCTTCTGATCCACATGCTTCTTTGAGCTCATCAATATTTGGGGTAGTTGCCATTTAAGAAGTTAGTTGAGGATGAGTAATTGTGAAAAATAAAATACACCTATTTGCAAAGGGTATAAATAAAGCACATAAAGCAAGCAGTTAAGACAAAATATACTTTAGTACAAGTTGTATAACAAAAGGTTTGTACAATTTGCATAATTCCGGGGTTACTTCCCCACATAAAAATCCTTTAATGTGACACACATCATATATAAACTATTTTTCAAAAATGAACCCCTCACATTCAAAAAATAACAAAAGAATACCCTGTTTGAATAAATTTTGCAAATTACAATAGTATTGTTTGAATATGTAATGATATTTACTGTAGAAGTAGTATCTAATACAACAGAAGTACAATAACAATTATAATATTGTTCACCAAAAATATAAGTAAAATTACCACTTGAATACTGCAACAAAACTATAATAAACAAAAATTATTTTTTTTTAAAATAAAAAAAAAAAGAAAAAAAAAATACTATAAAATCCAGAAGTAGTACACAAGACACCAGAAGCAGAATATTGTTAAACCAAATACGTAAGTAAACGTACAACTTCAAATATGCCAAAAAAAATT
>LBNU01039441.1:177010-196103 GCA_014162995.1 Artemisia annua
GGGGGGGGGGGGTTAGAAGATCGGAGCCGCTCTGCATCTGAGTTATCTCTACCTACAGATTCACTTGTCGGGGAAGGTTACACATCACCACGTGGTGAGGGATTATATGAAAATCACGAATTGATGGGTAATCATAGTAGAAATGAAAATTCCAGGGATCCACCTCTTGGGCCAGTTAACATAAGTAGTAGTGGTGTGGCCAACGTTGAATTGGTAAAAGAATTGACGGAAAAGTGTCAAAATTTGGAGACTAAGGTTATTGATCTTCAAAATCTTACTGCTAATCAAGGCAAGGTTATAGAGTCCCAAGATAAGGAGATCTCAATATTGAATCAGAAAGTAAAACAGTTAGAAGGGATACAAGAGTCATTAACCAAAAACTTGCAAAGTAAACGAGATGTTGGAACGGGACAACGCATTCGCTCATCTGATTTTGCCGATGTAATAATGCGTGTAGATGATCCCATACAGGGGAGTAATGAGAGTATGGATATAGAGGGAACTGTAGGTGTTATTGAGAGATCTTGTAATGAAATGGGTGTAGACATGGATGTTGATAGTTGTGAGAACGTAGACCATTATGTAGTTGAAGATAAACAAGGGAATGAAGCAGTAATCGAAGTAATGAGCAAAGATAATGCGGAAATGTTGAAGAAACTGGACCTGATGAGTTGCTTAATTTTGCAAATATTATGGCTGAACCAGTTCAACAGTTAGGAAAAGATGCTGGTGATGAAGTTCTTGAAGCAGGGGTTAACGTCGCTTCGTCGGCCGTTGGTAATGATTATATTGATGACACAAAATATAATATTTTTTGATGCTTGATTAGTTAATGAAACAACTCATCCTTTCCATGTGTATGCAGGTGAAGATACTATTGGTAATGAACCAACTTCTGAATTTGAGGATACTGCTACTTTTGATCATATGGTTGTTAAGGATCATGGTGATGTAGTTAGTGCAGAAGCAGATACTCTGCCTACTGCTGAGGAACATGGTACTTCTGGTGTTGATCTTGTTGGTAAGGATTATGTTGCTGACACACACGATAATAACTTTGCAAATTGTTTGGATAATGAACATCCGCATTTTTTTTCATGATAATGCAGGTGAAGACAATATTGTTAATGAAACTGCTGATATAGTTCTGAATAATGCTACTGTTGATGACATGGTTGCTATGGATCTTGGTGATGTAATAAGTGCAGAAGCAGTTACTGTACCTACTGCTAAAGAACATGGTACTTCTGTTGTTGATCATGTTGGTAAGGCGTCTATTTCTGTCACCCAAGATAATAAATTTCCTGATTGTTTGTTTGATGAACATACTCATTTTGTTCATGATGATGCAGGTGAAGATACTATTGTTACTGAACCAGCTGGTAAAGTACACAATACTGCTAAGGTTGATGACAATATAGTTAAGGAAGTTGGTGATGTACCAAGCTCAGAAGCAGTTAATGAACCTACAGCTGAAGAACATGGTACTTCTGGTGTTTATCCTGTTGGTAAGGATTCTGTTACTTACACTACATATAATATCTTTGCTTCTTGTTTGTTTAACACACACTTATTTTTTGTTAATGATAATGTAGGTGACGCTACTATTGTTACTGAACCGGCTGCTAAAGTTCATAATAAGGCTAAGGTTGATGACAATATAGTTAAGGAAGTTGGTGATGTACCAAGATCAGAAGCAGTTAATGAAGCTACAGCTGAGGAACAAGGAATACATGGTCTTAACTCTAGGGTTACTGAACCTACTACTACAGAACATGCTTCTGCAGCTGGAGCAAGTGCAGAAGTAGTTACTGAACCTGCTGCTACATGTATTCCAGAAGTATTTACTGAACCTGCTGCTGAATCACATCCTACAGCTGTTGTTGCGGATACACTTGCTGATGCTGATTCTGCCCTTGATCCTACTTCTAACAAGAATTCAACAAAATATGGGCCAACAGTTGATTCAAATGCAGATGGTAGTAAAGTTGTTGATGATGATGAGTCAATGGCTAAGGTGATGCTTCAACTGAAGGAAACACCATGTAGTTAATCAGAACCAGATGGAGGATTACCAACACAATATACACTACCAGAACCACAACTTCAAAAGGCACCAGTAAAAGGTGTAGTGATCAACGAGCCTACTCAACCAATCAAGAAGATTGGTCCAACAATTACATCAACAGATAAAGGAAAGGGTAAAGTGTTTGAAGATCCTGAGCCTGACTCTGATTCAGATGATTCGTTACCTAATAAATTTAAGTCAAAAGAGGAACAAGTCGAGTATGATAGGCAGCTTGTATTAAATATGGTTGCAAAGGAGGAGGAGGAAGAAAGGAAAAGGATGGCACAACTAAAGAAGCAGCATGCTGAGGATGAAGCTAAAACACAAGCATTATTTGATGCATGGGAAGAGGAAAAGATAAATGGCGATGCTGATATGGAGCTGTTCAGACTTATAAAAGAAGAACCCGATGAAGTAATGACTGTTGAACAAGTAAAGCAGCAATTGAAGAGGTTGAAAGAGGAAGGAAGAAAACAATGTCTGGCTGAGAGGAGAAAGAAGAAAAAGCTAAAGGGGCCAACACCGAAGGAAAAGAGAGACTATGAATGCCGTTATCTCAAGAACATGAAAGGATGGACACTTGTTCAGTTAAAGAATTTTACAGATAAAAGGATATCTGAGATGTATGAGGCGGCTAAAAAAGAAACTGAAAGTTTCATACCTATGGGAACAGAGGACTGGAGCAAAGTGTTTACGAAAGCAGTGCAGCCAGAGGATGAAAAAGTTACTGACAGGGTTACGGTTGATGAGAAAGAAACAGACGGAAAGTTGGAAGTAGGTAATGAAATTCAAACTACCGGTCTTAAAAGAAGCAGAGGTCGAAGAAAGACAATTGCAATAAAGAAAAGGAAAATTGGGTTTCATTACAAATCAAGTTCTGAATCTTAGGAAGATGAAGAAGTGAACAAAGAGGATGAGGTACCACTAGCAGAAAGGTAAAGACTGATGGCTCTTACAATGGTGTCTACGCAAGTAGATCCAGACGTTGAGAATGCAAGACCTCTAGCAGCTAAACACCCTATAGTCGGTTACACGTTTAGGTTGAAGGATGGAAGCTCTGGTTATTGGGAGTTTAAAAGAACAAATGGTCTATACTATGGTTTTTCAAGGTTCTCACAAATGCTAGACTTTATGGAAAGAGATGATTTGGTGAATGTATGGCACTTGTACAAAAATAGATATGGAAATGAAAGTCCATTAGACGTGTTTGAAAAGATTGTGTACCGGAACTTGAAGGTTATGTTTGAACCATATGTTGGTGATCCTGAATGGATGATACTAAAGAGTGGGAAGGTTAACCAGTGGATGTTATATCAGACGTGTGGTGTCCATGCTCTAACCGTTGGGGGATCAACCATCTACATGTTGGTGGAAAAGGATTATCCAGTATTGAACAATCACACACATATCATTCATATAATGATTCAGCCTCGTAAGCTACAACTACAAAAACGCTTCTTACACGATGGCATGGCTACTAAACTGTTGCAAAAGTACGAGAGTATACTTCATCCAACGTCAGGAAAGAAGTAGTCAGGTTGTTTGGATTGTTCAATGTAATACTATTAATTAGTATAATTATTAAACTGCTGCTTCTGTATTCTATACTACTTCTATTATAACATTTATACTCCGTAATGTAAACTACTTCTAGTATAATTGTTAAACTGCTGCTTCTGTATTCTATACTACTTCTAGTATAATTGTTAAACTGCTGCTTCTGTATTCTATACTACTTCTAGTATAACAAGTATACCGCGTAATGTAAACTACTGCTGGTGTATTCTATAATACTTCTAGTATTAAAATCACGTTGCGAAATGAAAACTGATTATAGTTTTCTGATTATAATGCTTAATGAAAATAAGTGTTTGTGTATTCTATAATACTTACACTATTACAATTCTACATACTACTTTTCACTGTATAAAATATGTTAATTTTCATAAAAAATATTGTAGGAATTTAGACGTATTGCCAAAGGAAGTAACAAAAATCATAATGCAAAGGGGTACCCATATAAATCTTAATATAACATTACAAAATTTTAATGGAATACAGATATTGTTCATGATCCAGTAAGTAAAACAAACACCTAATCGTTAAACTTAGGGTAATAGTAATCCTGCGACGGACTATGCGGTGACAAATCCATCATGTCCCCCATGAACGACTCGTTGTACGCTGTAGACGATGTATACTGTGAATAGTCCATCACATCATCCATCGAAGCATCGTCTTGCTCATAATCCATCTCCTCGCAAGCATCTGGTTCGTTATTCGTTGCTGATGTACGACGCACCTGTACATACATGAGTGAAATTGTTAAGATCGATATGAGAGTAAGCACTATTTTAAGACGCATAGGTATCCTGGAAAACTTACATTTTGGCTAGGCAAGGGTTCATGACAGGCGTCTCGATAGTGTCCCGCAACACCACATCTGCTACATCGCACGATTCTAGGTTCCTCCCCTTGTGATCGGATACGCTGGTTTTCTTTTGGTCGACCTGGTTGGCGCTTTACAATAGCAGGCGGTAATACAACTTCTACCTCACCTGGAGTTTCCCAAGGTTCCTTTAGAGGATGCACCAGATGTTGGTACGTACGTTTTAGAGTTGTTTGGGAAAACCAACCTTTCGCCCAATGATTACAGTTACTCATCCCAGAAAATCTAGCCACAGCACAAACATGTCCACACGGTAAGCCGGAAAGTTGCCATTTGTGGCAACTACATTCACCGTCTGTCAAGTTAACTGTATGTACTGATCTGCTGTCCCTAACCTGGTAAATTTTGCCATGCCGAATACCCCGGACAACCCATGTAGTGCTCTTTATCATCCTGTCGTTAACTTTAGCGGAAGCCCAACTTGTTGGTGCATCAGCCGGAGGTTCACCTGTGAAATGTCGTTCAAAACAACTGTTAAAAAAAAGTAAAAAAATTTAAATGATGTAAATGATACATGTTTGTATTTAACAAGGTTACCTTCACCATTGTATCTACGGTCACAGTACCACTGTTGAATAAGTTCTCGATAATACTCAATTAACATTGTGACTGGAACTTTGCGTACATTCTTGGTGAGAGAATTTATAGATTCGGCGCTGTTCGATGTCAAGTAATTGTATCTTTTGGCAGGGCAGTATGCTCTTGACCATTTATCAAACCTAGCCTCTTCAAGCTTTCGGTAAGCGTCGGGCTTAAAAGACCGAATTTCAGCTATTGCGCTATCAAAATCTGATACAAGGTAAGCTTTACATGTCTTCCAAAACAATGCCTTATGCTTCCTACTTTTCAAGTTGCAGTTCATCATCAAATGGCGACAGCAGTACCCGTGAAAGGCGCGAGGGAAAACTGTTTTACAAGCAATGGTAATAGCAAAATGTCGATCTGATATGATCGCCAAATCATTACGATCACCGATACATTCTTTCAGCTTCCCCAAGAACCATGACCACGATTCTATTGTCTCGCCTTGGGCTACACCCGTTGCTAGTGGGATCATCTGATTGTTGGCATCCATTCCTACAGCAAGCAAGTTGGTTCCAAGGTACTTTCCTTTAAGATGCGCGACATCTATTTTGATAAGCGGCCGCATGTAGTTTAAGAAACTTCTTATCTGTTATATTAGTAACAAATTTGTTAATAATTGAAAATAATTTTCAATATGAAAAAATAGTTTTATTTGAAGAAATGGTTGAAGTAAGCTTACAGAAACACCAAAGCCTACAAAGCACATCTTGAATCGTCCTTCCGCATCCGTATCAATATGTGTCACCGTCCCCGGATTTGCCATCTTTAGGTTGTAAAAATATTTAGGTAGAACAGCAAACGATTCTTCATGTGAACCATGAAGCAATCTAAGCGCATAGTTTTTACCCGTCCAAGCCCGGTGGTAAGAAATGTCAATTTTCCAATCAATGTTAAAATCCTTTTTTATGTCCTTACCAGTATATACCCATCTATTGTGCCCAATTATTACATTTGAAGCATTCCGATGGTTAGGTAATAATTGGGTGACAGAGCAGGTGTGAATAGGGTGAAGACTGGTGACCTTGAAATGATTGGAAGATTTAAATTTACGTGTGTATATGTTCCAACTGCATCCTGGTATAGAACATCTTACACTATACCTTTTCTTACAAGATTTAACCATGTAATATTCAAACCCTTCAATTATAGCTTTCTTACCAATTGATAGCATACATTCTTCTTTATCTTTAAATTTATCACTCAATTTGATACTACACGGAACTCTATTTTCAAGATTACATCTATGATTATTTTGCAAAATAATCTCCGGGGCATGTGGGGGGGAGGCATATTTGGAAAAAATTGGTTACGGTTAGTTTGTGATGATTCATCAGGAATAAAGGGCTCATTAAGATCAAAATCAGCGGACTTACAAGAACTATATGTGTTGGTCACGTGCAACGTGATGGAAAGTGTAGGGACTTCATCGATAACATTTGAAAAATTACTGACAAAACATTCAACGTCGTCGTCATTAACATCTACTACATCAGAACCAACCCTGTATGACAAGGAAATCATGTTGTCTTCGTTTATTTTGAATTTTTGTTTGCAATAATTTACAAGTTTAAAGTAGTTGATGGTGTTTGGGAGTAAAACTTTCCTTGTTGATGATTGACATATAAGAAAACATCTAAATTTTACGGTGAATTTCTTAGTGGTCATAGTGTGTAAGAAGGGATTTCTGGTAGATTTCGTAATAAGCGGGAGTTATTGTAAGAAGCATACATTGAATTATTATTTTGTGATTGCAATTACATGTTTATATTTGCAACAAAAGGATGTTTCAACTATAGTACATAATAGTTGCATATTGGAGGTACCCATATGTTAATGCAGAAATAAATTGGTCTATCTACCTAATAAACAGATCCATGAGATAAGCGCATAAATATAGTACAAACTATTAACTACGCTGTGTTCAACCACATGGTAAGTGTAGTGTTAATTAGTGCACCTACACGACGCATAAAATAGTTAAACACAAGTACGTACAATCATCTAAAACATGTATGAAAACGCATAAACTCTTTTTGTTTTTTATTTTTTTTATCATATTTTTCGTTTTTTTATTTAAAGTTGAATTTAAATCATTATTACTTTATAAATACCATCCTTAACCAGAATACTAGGCACACAGCTTCAAGTAAATTCAAAACAACACTGAAAAAAAAAGAAATAAATAAGAATGGATTGTCGTCTGCCACATACATGCGAGGAAATGAAAAATTATGTTATAAACCAGTGCTTCAAAGACGATGCGGATCGAAAACATGCTCTTATCGAGGTTATCAAGCAGTTTCATAAATCAAATGAACAGAAAAAAAATTTGCAACAACAATACGCAGAATGCAAACACTTGCCTGCAGGAAGAAAAGCAGTTATCGAGAAATTTTTTAACGATGAAGGTCGGAAAGACAATGACATTATTCAGTCGTTGTGGGGTTGTGTTACACAAATACAAGATCAGATAAGCAATAAGATATGCTGGTGTTATGATGAAAACATGAGAGATGGGTCTGTGTCACAGGACAAACAACAATTTGGAAAAGATGAAGCAGATACATCTCATGCACCGGTGTTAGTTGGGCAACCATACACACAGCCTAATGTGGAAAAAAATCTATTACATGATGAAGAAGATTCGGGATGGAGCGAGAGTAAAGAGCAGGAGCTTGTAAAAATGGAACCAGATTATGAACAGGGCGTGATTGCGAGTTATTCTGCTTATGACGATGGTTATCACTCAGACAACTCTCAAACTTGGGATCACCCAGATTACATCTAGTATTTGTTTTACCATATTGTTTAACTTTATATTGTGTTTTTCAACTATGATCTTCTATTCTTCACATGATTTTATGCATGTTTTTTTTACTCGCACAATTACGATAAATCATAAATAATAAATATAAAATGAAAATAAAATAAAAAAGTAAAAAGTAAAAAAAATAAATAAATAAAAAATTAATTAAATACTATGACAACCACCAAATAAATACACCAGTTACTTGTTCACCAACTCAATATATTAAACAATCAAAAGCATATTAAAGTTAACATAAATGAGATATGTAACTATGTTTATGTATTAAAAATCATAGTTTATGTCGATGAAAAAGCTACTAGTAAACAGGATGGAAACACAAGAAAACGAAGATTGGCAATTATCTCTTGATATTGACGACTCAGATCTATCCATAACCCCAATCTTGCGAAGCAGCACGAGCCACCAAACACGGGTAGAAAAGGCATTGAAAAATGAAGATTTGGAACCGGTTAGGATAATACATGGCCCTGCAGGTATTGTTCAGTCAGCAAAGCTTCTTAAAACACAACATATTCTTGAAGGTGTAGCGGATTCGCAAGTGCCCACACAAGAGTACATTATGAAAGTAGCTGAAGATTATGCAGACGATGAGTGTTTTACCAGTGGGCCATGGGTTAGCGCGGTTGACTTTGTTCTTAAAAATCGGGGGATTGTAACTGGATGTTTGGGAAACATTAGTAAGTTTATGAAGAAAGGTAAACTCGAACAAGTTGTTGCAATACTAAATCCTGAAGCTCCAAATGCACTAGGAGATCTAACAGTTACACTAAAAGATCCTACGGGTTCAGTTACTGGTTCTGTACACCACAAAGTATTTAATGAAGGCACGGGGTATCGAAGGAACCATTTTACCAAAGGAGCAGCCTTGATACTTGCAAATGTTTCAGTCTTTTCTCCAAAACAGTATTCGCATTACCTTAACATCACTATAAGAAATATAGTTAAGGTTTTCAATAGGGATNCAAACCATGAACTACTTAATTCTGTTTTGCTTACAACATCCATGGACAACCACCTACAATTACATCATATACACCCCATCATCTTCAACTTCCGGCTCATGATGTATGTAAAGAACTTTGTGTTTCCAGAAGTATGCAACCATTCGTTCACGGAAAGCAAGGGCAACTTGGAGTGGGTCACCAAAGACGAGTGGTATGTTGTTCGTCAACCTGTGTAACAATAGACAAACCCAAATACCGCAATCCCCATACACAGCTGCTTGACACGGAACACTTTCCGAAAAATGAAATGTAATTTCATACGACCCAATGGATATCCCCTTGCTTTGTAAAACTCCACTCTCATTCAGGAATAAAGGAAGCTGACGGGACAACTTTTCACGCATACTTGACCACCACTTTCTATTCTCTTGTATTGGCAAATTTTTTTGCCTCTTACGCGGGGCTAGCGAATCATACAGGGTCACAGTCCCTGTACTGATTTGCAACTCGGCAAGCGCCCAGTGAGTTCCTGGCTTATTCAAAGGGAAATATATCTGAAAATATATACACAGAACAATGAATTATTATCTTTATAATTCAAAAACAACATATTATTCGATACACACACCTTTTCTACACTGGTCACTGGCACTTTGGCACTTTGTATTTTCTGCTACTTGCGTAACTTAGAGGCATGCCACCGTCGATCAGGGTAGTAGCAAAAAAAGAGCCTAAAACCAACATCTGCAGCTGGTGGTCTAAATAGCCACATCATGTCTACCCATATTTCCATATGCTGTTGTAAAAAACAAAAAGTTAAAAATTAACAAAACATTACAAGTGAGTACAAATAAGTAATAAAATAAATAGATAGAAAATTAGGAGGGATAGTATCAAATAAACTAGAAGTAGTAAAAATAAAAATTTCGTATCAACTGAACCAGAAGAGTATCAGTTAAACTAAAAGTGGTATAAAACAGTAGGAGTAGTATCAGTGGTAACATATAAACTAGAAGGGGTTCAAGTAGAAGTAGTATCAGACAATAGGAGTAGTATGAGTGGTAATATTATTGCAACACACAAAAAATACTAGCAGTAGTAAGAAATAAACTAGAAGTGGTTGAACTAGAAGTGGTTGAAATACAAGTGGTATCAAACAAACTAGAAGTAGTATCAGTGGCTATTTTATAGCAACACACAAAAAAATACTAGCAGTATTTTTGGAATAAAATAGAAGTGGTTGAAATAAAAGATTTATAAACAAGCAGTAGAATTCTTCTATAAGTACAACGTATAATGTCGTTACTATAATGGTATGCAGGAAATGTCTATTTTGAAGTATGTAATTGCTTGAATATTAACAGGTAACTTACCATGTCTGTCAGCCAACCATTTTTCCTGTCTAATCCCAATAGTGCTAGCCAGAAATCGTCATTAACAACTATATCACAGCCACCCCAGGGAAACTTGTACATTTTATTAGCCTCTTCATTTGGACCATGTTTTAACAAGAATTTCAAATACCCAGGCACGGTGACTTTAGATGGGTTGCATTTTTTGTGCCGTTTAAGATCCTGAAACAAAACATGCCATACATTAAATAATTGTTTTCATGTTTAAACATTAATAAATTAGTACACATTAGTGCAACCTCATGTACCTCTCTGAAAGGTTCGACAGGTTGTTTTTGCCAATCACTATCATCCGCAGTGATAATTCTTGGAGAATCGCTGCGATCATTCGTTGGGAATTGACCTGCTTCCTAAGGCTTATTCACATTTGTGGCTCGCTTAGCCCTTTTCCTAGGCAGTGGAGTTGTGTCTAATTGCTTTTGATATGGTGTAACGCAAGCAGGACCTGGTTTCCGACGCCTTCGCTTACAACCATACACATTCTCTTTGAAACCATTTGGCGGTGGAGATGCCATCAATTGCTTCATCATTTCATTGTTAGTTAATTCTCCGATGAACTTATCCAGATCATTCGTTTTTTGGATAAACCCAATCAACTCGCTAGTATTGGCCTCTAAAGATGTTGCGCAGTCCATTGTTTGGTTAATTCGTGTCTTTTCTGCCGACATAGCAGTCGCCGCACACATATTTTGCTTCTGCTCTTCCTCATGTGCTGTAACCAACGGGTCGGTTGTAGAAATGTTATCTTCCTCAAAGCCGGCGGTCATATTTTCCAACGAGTATTTCGGCAGTTGTTTCTCAACATCCATGTAATCAGCCGTATCATGATTCCCCTATTAGATAAATAATTGCACGTAAATACACAGCATCATAAATAAAGATTGAAAGATATTTATCAATATGAGCTTACATTTGCAGGTACAGAGACAGAAGTTGGGTCTGTTTCATAACGATCCTTTACCTCTTCTGACGCAACGTAACTTTATTCCCCACAATACTCATTGGCCTGTAACAAATATCAGTGATGTTAACGGATATCCGACAAATATATATAAAGTAACAACATTAACTTACTTTGTCAGGTCCCGGGCAATCAAAAACAGGCATCGAAGGTGGGTCGTTCGCAAAAGCCAAGGCATCAATGAGAAAGTTAAGAGTGGAGGGCTGTGTATCTGCATCACAAGTTATTTTATCGACTACGCCAACCACTCCATGACTGGTTTCAGAAACAACATCATTATGCTGTACGTTCACTTCTTCATGTTTTTTTTCCATTGCATTCATTTTCTTTAACTGTAATAGGCTGAACCGGTAGTCGTAAAGAAGCGCAAAACATTCTTCTTAATTTATCCACCTTAGGAACAAGTTCCGGTTGCACGTCAACAATTTCTATACAAAGTGCTTCAAACGCATCCATTAGCTTACATGATTCAGGAACAACATTCTTTTCAGCAGAATCACCTAGCAGCTGCTGATATGCTTCTTGTATAACATCGTGTTCCTCCCCAACGCCTTGTACAACTACATCCTGAACACCATCATTTTCAACACAATTTTCTTTCGGTTCCACATCCGTTATAACATCTTTATTTAATGACTGCACCACCTCACCTACTATCGAAGGTGCACCTTGTTTATCGTGAACAACACCATTTGGTAGAACGGCTTGAATGAAAGGAGCATCCTCACCTCTTAAAAAAGCCATACTTCGGATAAACCATAGCTGCTGCATCTCTTTATCATTGGGAACAAGGTCAATGATAGGAGATGGATCCTGTTAATCAATTGTAGATTAACCATTTAGTAATTGTACAACACCAATTATGGTACATTAAGAAAAAAACATTGGCCCATGATTNTTTGGTAGAACGGCTTGAATGAAAGGAGCATCCTCACCTCTTAAAAAAGCCATACTTCGGATAAACCATAGCTGCTGCATCTCTTTATCATTGGGAACAAGGTCAATGATAGGAGATGGATCCTGTTAATCAATTGTAGATTAACCATTTAGTAATTGTACAACACCAATTATGGTACATTAAGAAAAAAACATTGGCCCATGATTACCTGCACAAACAACCGATCATAATCTGCTTTTTCAAATCTCCTAAGATTTGACCAGGCTAGACCACGAGGAATGACATTAGGGTCTTTCGACCACCAGTTGTTGCTGTTAGGGAATGTTTCAAGAATCCATATCTAGTTTATGCAAAGAAAATTAAAAAAACTTATTAGTAAAACATATGCAAATTATTTTATACTAGTAGAACTAATTTTCATAACACAAACAATAAGATGACTTCATAAACAACTTACCTTTAGGGCCCAAACAAAACCATTTAGATTATAAGTGGTTTGTTTCTTCGATTTTTCCTTCTGCAGCTTCGAATGCATATCGACATGCTTAGGAACCACATTAACTGTTCTTTGGTAAAAATATTTCCACATGTATTCTCCCCATGGGTATGCATTCCAAGAGAAAAAATCTTCAGCTAGTGTCTGTAAATGAGGAGGGACGTTTAAAAACTCTTCGCGACCCATCAACACAAGCTCACACACAGCCAAAAGACAAACCCGAACTGCATCTTCATCATCCAATGCAACCCACCGCTTTTCATCCATAATAACAGCCCAAAGCTCCTTCGCCTTTACACTCTTTGTTTTTTGAGATTTCTTTTTCGGGAAGACACGGTAAGAAAAATGGCTTTGCCTACAATCTTCTGGAGGAAGATAACCACATCTAAATCCGGTAATTAAACAAAACTCTCGACGACCAAAATGAAATTCCTGATTACCTATTTTGTAAATTAAATCAGGGCATTCACTTCTTACTACTGGGACAAAAACTTGGTGTTGAAGAACATAATTCAACAAATGATTATCATTAGGGCTGTGGGGAGTATCTAACCATGGCCCAAATACACTATTCCGAAACATAATGTCACGGTTTGGGTGTGCTGCCAACTTAGCTTTAATCTTCACTAGATAATGCATCTTAGACCTCACACTAACTTTAGCATCAAATTTCTCGGTTGTATTTGACATAATTGGAACTGCTACAGCACTAGAAAAAACACATACAAAAATCTGGAAAAATTTTTAATAACAAAAAATAAATGCAATGTGTGTTTGCTAGTAATTTATGTTTCGGTTTGAATGTGTTCGTATTTGATTGTTTTGGTTTTTTCAGTTGGATCTCCAAATTTAGGGTTATGATTTTCTAAAAATGGTTTAATTGGGGATGGATTGAAATGGTAATGAATATCACAAGTACATTTCGCATAAGTATTTTACTCTCATTAAATGTGATAATAAAAAATTCAAACTAAAAGTACAAGTTGTATAAATTAAAAAAGTTACATGCCCCAAAAAAAAAATATTATACAATTCGCATAATCAAGTACAAAATTTAGATCTAGCAAAAGTTTGTACAATTCGCATAAACAAGTACCATATACTATTCCAAATATCAAATAAAAAACAATTGTACAATTCGCATGAACGGTACACATACTATTGCAAACATCAAATCAAATAAAATTATACAAGTTGCATAACAAATTAATGAATATTTTAAGTTTTCCAAATTTGAATTTTTAAAACAAATTGTACAAGTTGCATAACAGTAAACACTAAAATTGTACATGTTGCATAGAAAGGTACACTTACACAATCGTACTTCTGCCTTACACACACTTACGGAAGTGTACTTGGTACGTGATGCGTGGTTTTGTAACCTTACAACAGGTTTTACCTCTCGAGGGATCTCAAGAGGCTTACAACCCCACCAGGCAGTGTACCTGACCGATGTAGTATAGGATAGTGGTAAGTACGGGGGATTGATCGTTCTCTCACAGGGAATAGTGTTCGTTAGGATAGAAAAGCTACTTTAATAGGTCTAAGGGTGGAAGGAAGATTCTTTTTGTATTTTTATATTTTTTTGAAAGCAAGTAAAATCTCGGTTTTTAGAGGAAGGGCGGAATTAGTTGCTAGTCAACTAACCCAAGTTTACTACTAATGCAAATTAAAATAAAATAAATTTCTAAACTATTGTGGTTGTGAAAACAATATGGAGAAATTTGTGTTTACTTAGATTTCATTACTCCCTAACTATCTTTTACCGGTTAATTGATATGTATGTTACTTGTGTGGATGAAGGGTGTATTCCTAATAACTCATGGAGTGGCATACATATCTCTCCAATTCTATGAGCTCTTATCTCGCCCTATGCCATGCACGGCACAACCATAGGGGTTGTAAACAGTGGCTCATGCGTTAAATACTACCTTAATAGCCTAGTATGCCTTGGCTACATGTTTCCCAAGACGTTCAAGCACGTTACCATAAAGGAGGTTGGCCAGTTTTCTTGAGCCTAACATTGATGGAACAATCATCCCAACAAACAACAACACACACCAATTAACCAATAATTAATAGTTAGGTTTCATTAGATCTAAGCAAACACTAGAGAATTTAGCTACACATGTTAATTAAAAGACAAGCAAAAGAGATAATCAACCAACACATAGACATATTGATTGAATTAAAGTGAAGACTTATCTTTAATTAAGCATGAGGGTTCCAAGGGTTGGAAACCCTAAAAAGTACAGAAAATTCGTCTTTAGGGTTTGCCCTAAAAGTTCTCCACAAAGTTCCACACTAATGAATGAAAATTAGAAAACTATATATAGATTTTACACTCTGACGGCGTCAGGTTATAAGGGCTGACGCCGTCAGCTCGCCGCCATTAGGTTTCTCGGATGGCCTAGATCCACTTCTGACGCCGTCACCTTATAAATCCTTCTGGGCCGTCACTCTTTAACTTTACTCCTGACGGCCTACTTTTCCTAACACCTGACGGCGTCAGGTGTTAAATCCAAAATTTCCTCTGGCCCGTCATTTGATAATTGGTTTCCACTCTTTTGTCAAGGCTTTCTGACGGCGTCACCTTGTGACTTCTGACGCCGTCAGGTTGTAAATCTTCATCTTTTGAGACTTTGTCGTTTTCTTCACTTTTATGCTCCAAAAACGTCCGAATATGCATGTTTTCCAGAATTCCTCTCAAAAGTACCTAAAATGACAAAAGGAACGATTTAGGGCAATATTTGATCACATTTATACGAATTAGGGCTTAAATGACCCCCTAAAAGCGTAACACTTTTCGTCTCATCAAATACCCTTACACTTGAGATTTGCTTGTCCTCAAGCAAATGAGCTTTTATTCCAATCAAAATATGAGTTAGGGGTCATTTAACACGAATATAAAAGTAATTACAACAAATAGTTATTAGACCCTAATCATAACAAGCACGGAAATCATACACTAGCACCTCACAAATAGTGTTTGGATTCTCACATCTCTCAAATGTCATAAAGTTTATATCTCATAAATGGAAACGGAAAATAACACTCACTACCTGTCATAGCAAATAGATTACCATAGGCTTGGGAAAGGATCAATTACTCCTCCACTAGGCGTAAGCACCTAAGATAAACTATCAAAGAGGGCTTTATAAAGGGTTGTAACGTAAGGTGTAGGGATATGATAACACGGTTTGGTTGGAATAAAGGGTATTTTAGTGGTGGCGAGTTAATTATCATGATCAAATACATGCACTCTACATCGTTGCTTAAGTCAAGACTCGACTCAATCTTAGTCTAAAAATGAAATAACAAAAACTAAAAAGGAACATAAAAGGAAACGGGATGGTAGTCCGTATGTTTTTCTTCTTTCTTTTTCATATTTTTTTTTATTTTTCTTGATTTTTCGATTTTTTTTTCATACACTCTTGCCCTACCATCCAAAATAATACATCATAGGGGATTTGCATTCCCCTTACACTTGAATCTTTACATAACTTTACAATCACTATTCTAATGACTCGAATTAAGATAATCGAAAAACTTGGAGTACTTTTAAAATATTTAGCACGTATGGGGGTAATAATGTTGTTCTTCCCCATTACTTCATTACACTAGTACTTTACCCATGAGTCCCAATCGTCCCAAAACAATATGTACAAGGATATGACTTAACTTAGCAACCATGTAATTGACCGGATAATTAACTAAGGGTTTAACAAATGTTTTCACAATAATGCACCAAAGGTGGGTGCATACAAGGTAGGCTAAGGCGATTTGGGTGTACATTTAGTGGGGTGTAAACAAATTCTCACTTTGAGTAAGATGCTCAAAGGTCGAAACGAAAGGATAGGCTCGGAGGGGTGTACTAGGGGTATCGTGTACCAAAAATGGATACAACGCAAAGGGTGTGGGAGAATTACTTGACCAATGAAGTCAATGTAATTATAACAAATATACGGGTGTAAAACAATGGGTTAATCCTAATGCCTCTTATCATGTAGTAAATCTTAACTACACGAATGTAGTCTCACTTGTGGATTTGAGATGGTCCTAACGCAAGTTCTAGAATCTAAATACTACCGGTACTCACATCATAGCACCAAAGATGGATGCTTTTCCTACCAATTCTAGGGGCGAACCTCACATATTTGGGGTGGAAAATTTTTTAGTGGTACGGTTTTGTGCTAGTCATACAATTTCCTATCCATGAGACGCTCATTAAGATCAAGGTTTCACTTCTAAATGTTGTAAAAAATTTTAAATTGGCGCTAAAATTGCCCTAACAAACATTTCTCTTGGTTTTATTACAAATTTACTATCAAACAAAGCAAAACATCAAGCGTAAGTATATTCTCAACGGTGCTTTCATTTACCCCCCTTACACTTAAACCGAACATTGTCCCCAATGTTCAAATAAAAGACGTAAAAGTAAATAAGATGAAAGAATGAAATCAAATACTCCCCTGAATCGTTTGTTGTGGATAGTGATGTAACATGGTTAGATCTTCTTCCAAGATAGACGAACGTTCAAAGCTTCCCTTCCAAAATAATAAACGTCTTCTTGTCCAAAATAACCTGTTAACCTGAAAAAGATAAAGGCCAACCTCGCGTAAAATCGGCGGTAAAATCTACATAATAAGATATAATGCTTGTGGAATGAATATTTTGCAGAATTCCTGGAGATTATAAGTTAAAGAATTGACAAAACTTTTTAGGTTTCCGGAAAAATACAAAACTTTCAAAAATTGCAGAAAATTATAACCTGACGCCGTCAGGTGTTAACCCTGACGCCGTCAGAAAGTTCTGACAGAATTCTCATGTTAAGCTTCCGGGAAAAATTCTGGAAAAACTAGATCTTACTTCCTGGAATTCCTGCAAAAATTCATTATGACTCGATACAAGCATTTGACTCAAACAAGTACTAATATGTATGTTAATTTCATTGTTATGATTCATGTTCATTCGTTCTATATAAACCGATTTAGATTTCCCTTACACTTAGCTTTTGCAAAATACCTTTATATGTAGTTAAGACGAAGTTAAAAACAAAATAAAGCATTTTCACAATTTAGTTTGAAGCATGAATCAATAACAAGAAATATAACTTACATACGGAAACAAATAAAATCAAATAAACACACAAAAACACACAAAACATGGGTTGCCTCCCAAGAAGCGCTTTTCTTTATTAACGAGTCTTGTAGCTAGACTCAAAGTCACCGTACGTTACGTGACTTCGTCGTTGGTCTCGGTTCCTAAGTCATCCTCTTTTCCGGTTTTGTATTCGGGCCCTAAGTTCAAACAATCCTTATAGAAACCGAAAATCCTTTTCATGACATAGTCTACTCCCCTACGTCTATCCTCATCATTCCTATAGTAAACCGCTTGTTTGAGCTCCTTCTCAACGTTTGACAAGTGTTGGTATTGCTCTATCTTATACGGCATTTGGTAGTTCACCTCATCGGTCTCATCCTTAAATGTGACTATCCCTAAGGAAGGTTCATGAGTCATTCTAGAGACCTCGATAAATGGTTTGCCTAAGACTACTTGGGTCACACTTGCATCGATTATTGGGCGGATATCTTCTACAATCACAAAGTCGGTGACATAGGTAAAGTTTCCTACATAAACCGGTAATCCTTTAACTCTTCCCGTGAAGTTACTAATCCATCCCTTATCGGGAAACACTCTATACCCTAGTTGACTTTTCATTATCAAATTGTATTGAGCTCTAGTCATGATGTTAATGGGTGATCTAGGGTCAATGTACGCTTTCCAAATATGCAAATGCCCGATGTTACATGGTATGTTTAGATTAGATGGATTGCCCACCTTGAAAATCGGGTTACCTAGGATGTATGGGGTCTCGGAGTCATCGAATAGATTCTTATGATATGCTCGCTCTTCCTTAGTGGGTAACCTATTGAAGTAATCCTTCTCCTCTACTTCTTCTATTTCGCTAGCCTTAGCCTTCCTATCATCCTCTAATTCCTTACTCTCATCCTTTGATTCACTATCATTCTCACTCCTATCAATTGGTCTAATGGTTACAATGTTGACGAAGTGGACATGTTTGGATGAAGAGGGGTCCTTGATTTGTGGTTCGCTATTGGTGTTTCTAGCGTCCTTTTGTGGGGGTGATAGCACTTGGTTGTTGAGGGCTTTCAACAAGTTGTCAATTTTATTGGTCATCTCTACTTGTTATTGATTAAACTCGGATGTGAATTTAGCTATACGAGCTTCTTGAGATGCCATAAAATTTGACATCAATCCTTCAAAATTGTTGGTACTACCATAGTTGTTGGAAGGATTGTTGTTGATGGTACGGTTGGAGGAATTACCGTTGGGTTGAAACCGGTTAGGTGGGTTGGAAGAATTGTTTTGGGGCACGTTTTGATTTGACTTCCACCTAAGGTAGGGGTGATTTTTCCATGAGGGGTT